>VUQK01016913.1:0-12343 GCA_015106715.1 Bujurquina vittata
AGAATTCTGACTTTTTTCTCAGAATTCTGCGATTAAAGTCAGAATTCTGACTTTTTTCTCAGAATTCTGACTTTAATCTCAGAATTGTGACATTAAAGTCAGAATTATAGTTGCCCTTTTTTTTTTTTTTTTTTTTAGTGGCCCTAATCCTCTTCCATAATTACGTTGAGGGACCTGTACTTATGAATTTCTTTGCAGGACAATAATAAAATAAACTTAAGTAAACTAAACCCAGTGAGTTGCATGAAGAGGAATGTTGGACTCATGGATTTTTCAACATCCAGTATCTAGACATCGAAACAACTCATAGCTCAGTCAAGTCAGGGAGCTCTGAGCACAAGATCAGTAGAGATTGGGGTCTACCACAAAAAGCAAGACCCCAGGTGCAGACTGTGCAGAGATCCCGCTGAGACAATCCAGCACATAATAGCAGGGTGCAAGATGCTAGCAGGCAGGGCATACATGGAACACCATAACCAAGTGGCTGGTATAATATACAGGAACATCTGTGCCTAGTATTGCCTGGAAGCCCTAAGTTCAAAATGAGATACTAAGTTCCTGTGGGACTTCCAGATACAGAGTGATGGCTGGTGATGGCTAACCAACTGGACGTTCCGTAGTAGTGGTGGACAAGCAGAGGAAATTGGCCATAGTGATACCAAGTGATGGCAACATCAGGAAGAAGAAAGAGAAGAAGATTGATAAACATGAAGGGCTGAGAGAAGAGCTAGTGAGGATTTGGTAGGTGAAAGCAACAGTGGTAATTGGGACACTCGGGGCACTTACCTCCAAACTGGAAGAACGGCTCCAGCAGATTCCAGGAACAACATCTGAGATCTCTGTCCAGAAGAGGGCAGTCCCAGAAACATGCGCAGAACCATCAGTCTATCAGGTCTCTGATAGAGGACCCAAGCTTGGAGGGCAAAGACTGCCCACAGGATGATTGGGGAATTATTTTATTTATTAATTTTTTTCATGTAGTAAGTAAGTCAAATTATCACCCCTACCGTATTCGCTGTCCTGTAAGCATGTTACATACATGTAAAATGTTCTTAAATGGAGAACAAGAGTACAAGAGTATACTAATCTTATTGTTTCTCTTGTTTCTTTTTTAAGAATGTCTGCCATAAAAGATGTGGGTAGGTTATACATGATTTTTTTTAAAGAAAGCTAATAAACCTTGATTTTCCCTTCTATTTACGCCAAGGGTCTTCCCCAGATGAAGAACAAGAGTGCTAAGTGTTTCCCCAGATGCTTTTTATTTTTTTAAATTTTGAATAAAACCTCTCATAGCTCACACTCATGCCAAAATAGGTTCCAGACAATCTATTAATACACCAAGCAAACAAAGCTGACCTGCAATGAGTGTGAAAATTAGTTTCACATCCCACTACCTAGCAACCTACATCTACATCTGTATTAAATGCAATCTACTATGCTTACAAGTCTGACACATGTCATGTATGTTGAGTGAAGCATAGCAACCTGTGCAAACATTGACATGCACAAATATAATCTAATCGACTATTTTATTCTATGGATAACTGATGTATTCAAATTATGGAGATTAAAGCAGATTAATGGTATGGGATTAGCTAAACCTAGTGAAAACATGATGGAATAAATACATTTAAAAAGATTTTCTCATCAACAAATCACAGCAATACCATGATTGTACAAATATAAACTTGATCTTGGCATCTTCCCTTCCATTGACCTATATTCCTGGGATATCAGTCACCAACAGGTCTTTGTCCTCTGTGTTGTCATTAGCCTCATTGGGTAATGACCAGTGACAAACCTGACATCTTGAATGGTTTCGCAAGAGGCTCACCTAGTTTTTGGCTAATGATAAGAGTGGGTTAATAGGGACCATTGATAAACGTAATCTGTAAATTATTAGAGATACTGTATGTTTTCTTTTAAAAGACAAAAGGTTGCTAGTCTTTCCTGCAGCTGGTCATATTATATAGATTGAATTTAATCTTTTGATCTTCTAAACCTTGCTGACCTATATTTTTTTCATGGCAATTTGTTTTAATCAAAGCATAAATTCAGCTGCTTATCCCCCGCGCCTGTCCGTGTCTGGCACACTCATTACCCACACCTAGTAAACACTATAAGGAAACGTTCTCATTAGCCACCACAGCAATAGGACAACCTCTGTGACACAGCCAATGAATATTTAAGAGCAGCTTTATTGAGATTTAACTTCACATTTAGATGTGCAGCTGAGGTAACATTTTCTCTCATGTTTCACAGTGTGTGGCAGCTTTGATCTGATGGTCCTACCAGAAGCCCAGAATTCACACTATTTTCCAGCGTATTACATACTGCTGATATTTACAGCAGTTTGTATAGGTGACCTAGATTTGAGTTTGTAGGGCATTATGTTCCCCGAGTGTTTTACCATTTGGGTCATAGGGAAAGCTCTGACACCTCACATTTAGAAATTCTAAAAGTAGGTCATTTTTGACCCAGCATTGTTAGAAAGATCTTAAAATACGTTAAAGGCTAACATGCACTGTATTCATTTCAGTTCAAATCAATTTCATTTATGTATCACCAAATCACAACAGGTGCATCAAGATATCTTTATATTATAAGGTAAAGATCATACAATGATTACAGAGAAAACCCTACAGTCAAAACAACCCCCTATGAGCAAACACTTGGCAACAAGTTCCTTTTAAAAGGAAGAAACCTCCAGCAGAACCATGCTCAGGGACGGGCAGTCATCTGCCATGAGTGGTTGCGGGTGAAGGGAGGGAGACAGGACAGAAGACATGTGTGAAAGAGATCCAGAGATTAATAATAACTGTTAAAAATGGTTAAAAAGAACTACTCAGTGCATCATGGGACCCCCTCCCCCCTCCCCAGCAGCCTAAGCCTATTGCAATGAAACTAAGGGATGGTTCAGGGTCACGTGATCCAGAAATGCTCAATCTTAAAAATAGAGAGGGGGCTGCCAGATTAGCTCAGGCCGCCATATGATGTAGAGTGTAGTCAGTGGCCCAGGTTTGAGTCCGTGGGTCTTCGCTTCATGTTCACCCCCTGTTATTTCTCCCTATTTCTTGACTACTCTTCACTGTCATGCTAATAAAGGCAGAATGGCCCAAAAATATAAATAGAGAGAGGGTTTCCGGCTTCTGAATCCAAACTGAGAGCTGGTTCCACAGAAGGAAGGCCTGAAAGCTGAAGGCTCTGCCTTCCATTCTACTCATAAGTATCCTGGGACCCACATATATGCCAGCAATTTGAGAGCGAGGTGCTCTATTGGAATAATATGGTACTACGAGTTTTTTGAGATAAGATAGGGCCTGATTATTCAAGGCCTTGTATGTAAGAACAATGATTTTAAATTAAATTCTGGATTTAACAGGGAGCCAATGAAGTGTAGTGGATATGGGATACATATGCTTTCTCCTTCTAGTCCCTGCCAGTACTCTCACTGCAGCATTTTGGATTACAATAATCCAGCCTAGAAGTAATAAATGCACAAAGTAGCTTTTCAGCTGAGACAGAATGTTTCCAATTTTAGAAATATTGCACAAATGCAAAAAAAGTAGTCTTACATTTTTATTTTCATTTGTATAATATGTGCATTGAAAGACACCTCCTGGTCAAAAATGACTCCAAGATTCCTCATAGTGTTACTGGTGGCCAAGGTAACGCCATCCAGAGTATATAGCTGGTTAGACACCATGTTTCTAAGGCTTGTAGGGCCTAGTACAATAACTTGAGTTTTATCTGAATTTAGAAGCAGGAAATTACAGGTCATCTACGTGTAGTTTAACTAATTGATGTGTGTCATCTGGCTTCATGGCTAGATAAAGCTGGGTATCATCTGCATAACAATTAAAATGTATGGAACACTTTTTAAAAAATACTCCCTAAGGGAAGCATATATAAGGTAAATAGAACTGATCCCAGCACAGAACCCTGTGGAATTCCATAATTAACTTTTTTTCCTTTTTTTTTTTTTTTGGTCACAGCAGCTTTATTGGCAGTAGAGGGAGAGCGAGGGAGACAGGAAATGGGGAAGATATACAGGGGAAGACACGTCTGCAAACTGGCGACAGGCCAGTACTCAAACTCACACTGCCTGCACTGTAGCGCGGCATATACACATGGTTGCCTGCTCCACCACCGATACACCCAGGTGCCCCCCATAATTAACCTTAATGTGTGAAGAGCGCTCCCCATTTACATGAACAAATTGAAATCTATTAGATAAATATGATTCAAACCACTGCAGCGCAGTAACTTTAAAACCTATGGCAGGCTCTAATCCCTGTAATAAAATATTATGGCCAACAGTATCAAAAGCTGAAATCCTCTTTACCTTTGTTCTTGATACTCAAGTGGCTGTTCATTGAGAAAAAGTAATGACAGTAATAATATAAAGTTGAAAATATGAAACATATTCAGAGTTTAAACATTTTAATTATGGCTTGGGCCTATCCCAGGTGACACATGGTGAACGGCAGGGTACAGGTTGCCACTCTATTGCAGGGCTAACACAGAGAGACAGATAACCAGTTTGGCCAGTTTAGAATCACCAATTAACCTAACCCCATGCACGTCTTTGCCAGAAGGCCGGCGGAAGCTGGAAACCCAGAGAGAAGCCATGCGGACATGGAGAGAACATGCAAACTCCACACAGAAAGGTCCCAGCTGGCCAGTGGATTCAAATCCAGAACCACAATCACAACACAATCCTCTATCCACACTACAATATCCACACTATCCACACTACAATCCTCCTGTTCACTAAAATCTGGAAATGGTCTACTGAATTTTTAATATGAATAACTCTTCTGAGTGGTACTTCTGTTTGTTTGCTTTATAATTTATTTTTTACACAAATCTATTTAATCTCTTACTTGAAATTTCTCGAGAAGTATTTGCTTCATCACACTTAATAACAAACTATGATTTATTGAATTTCTAGCTCCAAACATGGATTCTCATTTATAAACTCCAGAAGAAAAACAACATTTTTCCCTGGAAAATGTCTCGTGTGGAGCCCAGAGTAAACTTGTGCTTTATGACTATCAAGGGAGTTCTAAATAACTTTTTAAGCCTGGGTGACTCTAGTGCACTTCCAAATGAATCTCTCCATAGCAGTCCCAAAGTGGCTTGCCTTTCTCCACCCAGCCTCTGTAATGACGTGAATGGGCAGCTGACAGTTTCCAACAGATGTGTCACCTCCCCACATCTCTGACAGGATGCAGATGTCCTGTCTGCTAATCTACGGTCTAATCTTAGCATGCATCTATATATGAACGGCACAATCATTCACTGAAGCTGTGCATCATTACAATCAATATTTTCCCTCTCAAAGAATGAACTTTTCCCATATTATTTAGAATTAGTGCAAAATGAAGTTTTGTTTGACAGGAAATTTGTTCCCATCATGTGAACTCTGGTTTCATAAAAGCTTCTTGGAAAGATGCTCTGACAAAGTGCCTTTATGTGCACCAAAGAGATGGCCAGTCAGCTGCTGGTCATAATCCATTCCAAACTTACATTTAATTTAATAAACACTGCTTCACAGTCATGGATACTTGAGGATGCCTGTGTGAGGGAAATACATCAGGGGTCAAGACCCCCCCCCCATCTGTTTGGTTGAGAACCAATTCAAAACCTGCGGCAACTATCTGCTCTTAGCGATTGGTTTATCCAAAAGATGAAATTCTAAATTCCACATTAAAGCAAACTCAGTGCAACTGTTAACTGATTCCTCCATTCATTTTACCCAGAAGAGGTTGTGTAATGTCTTCATTATAACCAGAATAAGTAACAATACTCATTGTCTCTTACTTCCAAGAAAGCTCAGAAGCTCAGTTCCATGAAGCATTGATGATCCCTTGGTTCTTAACAGGCCTCTCTGGTTCCCATAATTGCATCACAGATGGTATTATTGCTACTGAGGACTCATGCAAGGTTTAAACAAACAATATAGTTATTGCCTGTTAAATTAAATCAACTGGGCACTGCAGGAAAAAGGCTATGACTGTTTTTATGATCAAAACTGAACTTGTTGAATGTGATGACCTATTCTGGTAAGATTGTTAAATGTCATAAATGTGAATAGTGTACTAATATGATTTATACTATTCACCTTATATTTTCACTAATTCTGCATACCTGGACAACTGAGAAATAATAATAACAGGAAGCTACTTCCAGCTGCTCCCTTATTCTCAGGGGTCACCACAGACTGCATGCTTGATTTGGCAGATTTTTACACTGGATGTCCTTCCTGACACAACCCCAAAGGGATCTGTGTCCACACTATGGAGCCAGTATTAATAATAATGATAATCATCATCATCATCATCATCCAGAATAAATGTTTTTCTACTTAATAAATAATAGTAATACAACATAATATATATGTTTGAGAAGATGACAGGATTTCTTACAGTGTAAATAAACACTAACCAGACTTCAAGGAAATAATACTGATACTAACACACTATCCCTTTGCTTGTTTGTAGGAGCTTGTTATATATCAACCAAAATCCACCAATATGCCCAAGGCCTGTCCCACTATTGCACAGTAACAAATTTTTCTTCATTTAGTCCATGATAAACAGCATCATCTGAACTTTTATTTCCTCAAGAGAACAGGTAACTGAAGCTTAAAACAGGCCTGCTGCGTCAGTTTCCCTGCTGTTCACCGAAAAGTGATTGAAAAGCATTGTCTCAGGCGTGTTCACCACAATATTATGTTTCCTTTGACTAATAAGTAGTTAGTTTATAACATGGATTCACAAAAGGTATTAAGGAAAGTGGATGCAATTTCTTTTTTTTTTCTACATTCAGTCAGTATGCTGTTAATATATGCACATAAGTTATTGCTCAAAAGGGAACAAACTGTAATGCCTGCTATAGCAATATTAGTCCATTTGACGGAAAAGCTGGAATAATAACAGGCATCTTATTGTGCACCCCTTAGGAGGTCTCATGTTCGGTGACAAATAAAGCATCTAGTGTATAATATTGTTGATACATCATGTTTTCCTTTTTTATATGCTCACCGTTGAAATTAAAACTCTTTTTTAGTTAATTTTACTGAAAAAAGAACTTAAGAGTTGGATAAGTGATGGGGCAAGCACAGTGTGGAATGGCAAGCTAGAGACTTGAACAGACGTCTCTGAGATGGACTGTCTTAAAAAGAAGATAAATTAGTGTGTGGAGTTTGCATGTTCTCCCCATGTCTGTGTGGGTTTTCTCCAGGTATTCCCGTGTCCCCCCACAGTTAAAAGATATGCAGTTTGTGGGGTTAGGTAATTGGGGAGTCTGCATTGCCCATAGGTGTGAATGTGAGCGTGAATGGTTGTCTGGCACTCTGTGATAGTCCTGTGACTGGCTGGTGATCAGTCCAGGGTGTATCCTGCCTCTCGCCCCATGGCAGGTGGGATATGCTCCCCACCGTGACCCTGAAAAGGATAAGCAGAAGAGAATGGCTGGATGGATGAAATCCTGTGTTTCATTGTGAGAAATTGACCAACACTGCCTCCAAGTGAAAGATTAAAGGAAGTAACATTTTATTTATTTATTACACAAAAACAGTCTGCTCTGTTCTTTTCCCTACCCTCTCATAAATTTTAACAACTAAAACAAGAATAAAAAATCATGCAACCCAGACCCAGACAGCTGGATTTTGGCCTTTGATTTATAATATATAAAGGTAGCAATTAGTACGATGGCGTGTACTAGCTGTACTGAGACCAGCTGATTGATCTGGGTTGCCATCAATTCAGGTGCAGGTATGCGCATTCACAACTTTCTCCACCACCTTTCTTAAATACAGCATTAGTATGAGAAGATCATAAATCAGAAAGACTGTCCACTAAGACACCTGCCTAATATTGGGAATGAAGGTCCCCCTTGTATGACTAACACATGAGAAGATCTTGTGGTGCCTCTGCAAGCTGATGGTTGACCAGAAAGTCCTTTGGATCCTGTTGGTTGCTTGACCTTACCTTAAACACTGCATATAAGTGCATGTTTCCATACAAACCTTGTGAAATGTTCAAGTCTTGAGTTTTCTTTGTGAGTCAGGGCTTTAAATGCTGAGATAAAGTGTGTCATTTTCATTCTAAATTAAAGTGCTACATTTAAATATTACCTTTGGAGTCTTGAGCCCTCTGCCATAAATACTTTATCCCTAACCGTCTTACCTCCATGTCAGTCATCTCAACAGAAATATTTTTAAGTTTGTTTTTTTTTGTGTGCTTTATGCCAACGATCACGACCTATACACAATGTAGCCACTAGGTGGTAGGCTTTAATTGATTAATTTAAAAGGGTAGCACGTTTAATTAGGACTATACCTTCAAAATTGTGTTGGCGATTTTTGTACATGTTGAAAGAAAAAAAATCTTAGTTTACATTACTAGACATGTCACACACTCAACTAAAATACAATAATAAACTGAAACGTTTATATAAATACAGAGTGAATACATAAGAAAGAGGGCATTTCTTTAATAGAATAGTGTCTAACAGTGGCTGAGATAATACAGGCCAGCGACAATAAGGTTGTTATTATTAACATTGCTTATTTCAGAAGCAACAAACCCCTTGCACCCAAGGATGTAGTTAGCGCCATTCAGAACAACGCTCTTGTAAAATTTAGATCGGTTATATACTCCAGGTTGTCCTGAATGGGAGGCGTTTGCGTCAAGACAGCCTCATCGACGAATTTAATGGAATACGGAACACGCTGGATTAACAATCAAGCAAACCCAACAAGCGCCAAAACGAACGTAGTGACGTAGATCTTTTTGTGGCAAATCATAGTGCACGCTGGGCGGGCATTGTGAAGCTGTAGTTGAGTGTTAGCAGGCTAACTAGAGAAAGAAAGCTAACTAATCGTGAGAGTGGAAGTGGAGCTAAACGAAAAGCCAACTGTCAAAACAGCAAGGGGAACAGAAATTTTAGTGAAGTGATAATTCTGTTAGATGACTACACGAAAAGACTTAGAGCTAGTTAATCAGATACCGTGTTTGTCAGATGCCCGAGGAGCATTTTTGGATACTACATCGATTGTCCCATTTCCAAACGGAAACCATTTCTGGACAGACAGTTCGTGCTAGCTAGCCTAGCTAAGTGAATAATCCAGGAGACTTTTCATTGTCACCTAAAAACCCATACTGAATGTTTTGTCTGTCATGAGTCCGGCCGGGTGCTCCCATGTGAACGGTTATAAGGTGGATAATTGGAAACAAAATCTTCGAGTCATATACCAGTGCTTTGTTTGGAGTGGTACTGCTGAGAACAGGAGACGCAAGGTAAAAAACAAAAAAAAAAAACAAAAAAGCAAAACAAAACAAAAAAACACAGGAACTGCAACGCTAGCCTCACAAACAAGTGAAATAATTTTTGATGTGGCACAGACAGACAAAGAACTGGAGTGCAAATGGTGTCCCACACGAAGCACAATCACTGAAAAAATTAGGGTCTTACTGAAACTCCTCTTGCAGCAGTAAATGTTGCCAGTACTACGGTTAGCCACCGGTAAGTTAGCTAGCAGGACTCTGCCTGGTGAACTGCGGATACTGTAGGATCCTTAGCAGAATTAACAGAAACACTTCATCTGTCTTTAATAAGTGAAACTGATAAATTGAGCCAGTCGGCTGTTAGCTGAGCGGTTTGCTGAATGTCTAAACTTGGATTTTTCTTTCTTTTGTTTTTGGAGTTGTGGCTACGGGTTAACATGACCACACCAAATGCGACCCATTGTGTCTCTTCACACTGGGTCCTCACATTGTTAGCGGGTTTCTCTTGGGCTTCCTAGGTCATTTTTCCCCCCTCTGCCCTGGTCATTCCGCGCTTTGGGGTTTCCGCTGTTTGCTTTATTGCCAGTTTCTTTTTGGGCTCATCCCACACCTGCTCGGCCTACACAGCTCCGAGTATCTCTCTACACTGATGTCATCACTGTACCGTGCTGCAGCTTCTCTTATTTTCCCACTTTTTCGCTTCCTTCTTTTCCCGCTTTTGTCAGCTGCTTTCGTTTTGTTAGAGTTTGTGCCGCTATTTACACATTGAATAGCGTAGGATTTGTATTCACTTTGGATTAGCAACAGTTTGATTGTTTTCTGGCTTATAAACAACATATGCCTCTCCTGCATGTCGTGATACATTTTATGTGGTTGTGATAAAATAGGTACTCCACATTATGCAGGATAGGCAGAGCTGGTGAGTTGACCCCCCCCCCCCCACCTCCCTCCTTTCTTCGCTGACATAATGCAGGTAGTTCAGATGAACAAGAGCTGGCTTGCTTTCTCTCCTACTGCTCACCCACCCGCTTCAGTGCCTCTTCATTTAGTGGACAGAATATTGGATGTAAACCAATGTAGCAGGAGGAATCGGCCCCATCCTTGTATCTGTTGTCATGGACTGTTACAGCCAGAGCTATTGCCTTGTGAGGAGGGTGTGCCATGAGCACACAGGCAAAAGCATAGTTCAGTTAGTGGGCATGTCAGAGCAAACAGTGCTAAATGGTCAATGACCCCTTTTGCCTATACAGTGTTGGAATGACATGCTTTAGTTTGAGCTCAGTCTTTCTTAATCATTTTTTTGCACCCATCCAAGAAGGCAGAATTGAAAAACAAAACTTTGAGAGAGCTTCTGAAAATGTATACTCTAGAGCTTTTTAAAAAGCATTTTATTCATCTGGATTCTTTGGCACACTGCTGACAAAAATGCAGTTAATAGGAGCTCAGTCATTCATAAGAGCATGGCTTGTCATAGCTGTTGCTCATGTCTCAGTAATATATGCAGTGTTATGCCTAAATATCTATTGTCGTGTTTAAGCTGTGGCAATTCTGGTTTGTTTTGTACTTTTGTAAGGAGTCATTCAGTATCTGTTTTGAAGCTCTCTCTCTGTCTCAGCAACATTCCTGTCAACTCCACAGGACAGTCTTTGTTGCCAGATAATGCCTTCCACACTCGGTGAATCAGCAGCAACCACCACTTTTCACGTAAGGTTTACCTCTGACAAATCTTTTCATGTCTTTGCAATGTAGAGACACAGCAGCAATTTATCAGAGGCACAGGGAAGTTTCTTTTCTTATTTTTCCCCACTAATCCTGCACCATCCATACTTGGTAGTATGCAGCATAAATAATAGTCCTCCAGGCCCTAAACCTGCTGGCTCTTTAAGTGCTCAAGGATAGATTACTGTTTTGCATTGAACAGCTAGGTAGTGTCAACAAGGTTTCTGTACTATTTAAAATAGTCAGTTCCACACTGGATTGCATTGTGTTTTCATACTCTGTCCTCTACAGGTCCATGTTCTTTAGCAGTTCAGTTTCTAATTGCAAAGTACCCTACCTAGATTGTCTAGCATGCCGAAGTACCTTAATACACCTGTGGCTTTGGAGTCATGCAGGATTCAGGCGTGTGTCTTGCTGTGCCTTTTGCTATATGACTGTATCTTATATTGAAATAGTATGATTACATACTGCTGAAAAGTAGGTAAAAAGAGAAGCGTAGGTTTCTGTGTTTTCAGAATGCATCTATGGCTATATTGAGATTTTGACCATGCTATTCAGTTTTTGAAATATAGAAGTAATTGTTTGACAGACAGCATTAAAATCAGATTTGCTCACAAATGTCACTGTTTTAGCTTGGTGTTTTTAGTTGCCTGATATTCTAATGTTTGTAATGATGATCCGCTGTGACTAATAAAGGGAAGAAGGCTAGATGACATTGACAGAAGTGAACTAATATTGTTTAGTAAAATGTGGCTACATTTGTGCCTTACAGTTTCTCACTGAGCCTCTTTAGCTTCTAACTGAGGCAGTGTTGTGCTGCTTCAGTGGTGCAAAAGTAATTTATTTTTACGAGGTGAGACACTTGTTTGTTTTTAAGACGTGGCTAACATGAGATGATAGTATTTTGACTTTATGGTGAATACATATTGCATTAAATTGGTTTGATTCAGTGACATTGCCATTGAGGGATACTATGAATGTTACAATTCTTCATTAGATAAAAGCTTATCAGTGCAACGCCTTCTGCATATTCAGCTTACATGAGTGGAAAGCACTGTAAACTAAGAGGCACCTTCAGGAAAGATGAGAGTGCCTTGGTTTTAGAAGTGCCTTGTAATCTTGTAATCTTGTATTGCATTTTCCCATCTTCTTTTGGATGGGACTGTCCTCAGCAGCTTTCTTGTGAGCTGTCATCCTCTATACCCTAAGCCAATATCAATTCCTGGGCAATGTGTCTGCTCTGTGGCCTGCTCTGAATGCATAAACCGACACTGGTAAAAAAAAAAAAAAAAGCAGAAAGAAAACCAGGGAAAGGAAATTGAGGGAAG
>VUQK01016916.1:0-10466 GCA_015106715.1 Bujurquina vittata
GCAGCATTTGTATGTGGTCAGTGGCTTTCACCACTAAGCCACCTGGACGCCCAGTTCCCTTTTTTTATACCCCAGACTAGTGTGTTCAGTTATGTGAAAAAGTAACCATAGAACATATTGATTTTTGTAAGATGAGATAAGCAGATAGGCAAATACTGTTGTTACGTTCCCCTAAAGAGGGTGTTTGGGGAAGCAACAAAAAGTGACCAGGTTGATAAAAGGAGACATAAAAGACAAAACTGTTAAAATAAAAGACTTTTTATCACTGATTTAACAAAAAGAGACGTTCAAGTCGCTATCACCTTAAAAAAAAAGGAAAACAAAACACAGGAAAGAGTAACCCAAAACAACAAGGTAAGGTAAAAGGCCTACATCCAAAAAACACCCTCCTCTCCACTAAGCAGGAGTAAGCAGCTGCAACACCGTGCACAAGCTGTTGCACAAAGCACTCTCTGGCAGTCACTGCCCTGGAGCTCCATACTCTCTGGCCTCAATGGGCCCAAAGAGGAAGTTTGCCCAATGCTGCCAAAGTAAGGTCCCACGGGACCTGGGCAGGTTTTTGAGCCAGGGCATAAGGACAAAATTGGGGGTTGCAAGGGGGCCTCATGCAAACACTCTTCATTTGCCTCTCCACCAGGTCGAGGCGATTAGGCTGCTGGTTGGCCAGACCTGCAGATCTAAATGATTGAGGTTCAGGCAACACATCACATCGTGGATCAGGTGGACCAGGAACATGGTTAAGTGACAGCCCAGAGTTAGTCGACCTCTGACACTGACTCCATGACATTGAGAAGTTATGCTCCACACGTGGCTGTTTATTATGCCTACCATATTTTTCAGTCTGAGATGCATGACTCGTCATTTTTTCCAAACTAGGCTCTTTCTTTGTAGAGCATGCCTGCTGCCTATGTTTTAATTTCATACAGCTACAAGGTAGAAACAAGGTAGTCAGCTTTTTGGCAAAAGAAGAATAGTTACTTTACCTTTGCCACTCTCAGGTTTTGCAACAGGGTCATTGGTGGCCCTCTGAAGTGCGCTATGAGAGGGGAGGTCATATTCTGCAGCATTTATATTGAGGAGTTCCTATAGTCATCCACAAGCACTAGCTTACACAATGAAGCCAAATCACTAGCCTTCTTAGTTTTCTCTTCTTCCTGGCAAAGTCTCTTTAGGTTTGACCAGATGTTTTCTGAAGCCCTCTAAAACACTGCCTATAACCATTAGGCACACATTCGTAGTTGTCAGGACGGCACTTTTTAGCTTTGCATAACCTAAACTGTCTTCCTCAGACAGGGTGGAGCAGTCTTCCTGGGCCTTACCTGTCAACTTGCACATTTGCATGAAAAGCCGGATATCCTGAGGCTAATGCAATATAGTTGCTATGTTGGCTCAGCCTCCATTTTCATTAGTTGCAGCTCCTTCATAAACTGAAACTCCCCTTTGGACCATCCTAGCAAATGGAAAGGTGTGCCAGCCACACTTTAACTGTATTTAAACAATTGGACGCAGTCCAATAGACACAGAAACTAAAGCAAACTTGAGGTTTTGAGATGCAGTTGCCCTGACACCTCTAATTAAAGCACCACTACACAAATGCTCAACCACAGGCCAGCAACTAGTAAACAGCTTAAGGCTAAAGCAAACCACTTAAGACAACCCACAGTGATATATACAGAGAAACCTCATGAAACAACCAACACAGACTTACCCAGTTCCTAATCACAACAAACTTTGCCTACCCCTCTTCTGGAGGTTACTGGGCTTGAGGTGACTTGAAAGGAAAAAACTTCAGTGGGTGGAGCCCTGAATTGCCTACCCCCAACAGGGAAATAATCCCCACCCAGGATTACTCTGAAAATAAGAAAAGCAAAAACACAAAAGAGTGTCTGAAGGAAGAACTTTAAAAACTCAGCTGGACATTCACCTGACTTAACTGGGATGTTGTATTATCTGCAGTTAACACCACATCAGCTGCCCACCAACTAATTATCACCAAAAGGTCAAAATAAGGCTAATGTCAGATCTCGGACGAGCCCCCACAAACCGTATGTCATGTCCCGTGGGCCTAGGGGCCTAGGGGCCTAGGGGCCTTGGCCCCTACACACAAAGAAATAGAGGTACGAGAATGGACCTAAAAAGGTACAAAGCTTTGTCGCTCCAGCTGCACCCTAGTGGAGTACAACATTGTACCTCTGAGACTAGGAATTTTGATTTTTGTACCTCTGAAGGTCCACAGTAAATCACCCCAAGGGTACAAAATCAAAATTCCTAGGCTCAGAGGTACAATGTTGTACTCCACTAGGGTACAGCTGGAGCGACAAAGCTTTGTGCCTTTTTAGGTCCATTCTCGTACCTCTATTTCTTTGTGTGTAGGGGCCAAGGGAGCAACATACGATTAGAAAATCAAACCAAAAAAAAGAAATAATTTGTAAAATAAAGGTTTATTTATTAGAACAATGCCGCAACTGAGCCATAACCAAAACCATCTCCCAACGGGAGATGCCACATGTCCTGCCCGGTGAAAAGAAGCACTCCAAACTCAGTCAACCAAAAAATGACACAACCCTCCGGAACTTCGGAGCACATTTGTGGCCAGCCCACAGACAAGTCACTCTCCACCGTATATATATTCAGATCAATTAAATTTCATTTATATAGCACCAAATGACAACAAGCAGTCACTTCAAGGATTTGGATTTGGGTAAAGACCCTACAATAATACAGAGAAAACCCAACAGTCAATATTAATGACTTTAATCTTTTTTTAGCTAGTCCTTGTTAGACTGTCCCCCTTCATTTTTGTTAAATGGATCTGCACATATTCAAGAAGAATTCATACTAATTTCACAACCAATGGGGCATTCAGCCTTTTTTAAATTTTAGATCTAAATGATATCACGAGCTTAGCCAGCTAAGAGATTAACAGACTTTTTTCTGTGTACCTTGCAATACCAGGCAATGCTTTAAAGAGAATCAAATATCAAATATGTAAAAAAAAAAATCTATTTACACGACTGTACTCCATTTCTTAGACTGCATACACCCAGCAGTTTATAAGTACCACACCACTTGTTCTTGCTATTTCATCTCATTATTTTGAGTGCACAGTAATTACTGAAGGCCAGTAAGATGAATGCATCAAGATTCTGTCCTCACATCTTTCACATGAATTATAGTGACTGGTGGTACAAAGAAAAGTTTCAAAGGGGTTTCAGAAAGGAAGCTCAACATGAAACAATGAAGGGGATCCAGTCATGTTCCTTTCATCCTGACTGACAGGTTCAGTAACAGAAACCTTGTGAAGGTAAAATGTATAAATACCAGCTTTTGGACATTCAGAGTAAATGGATTTTTCCATATCCACTTAAGATTACTTCAGTCTATGTGCAAGACCACTTCTAAATGTCAAAAGACTGTTTTTGAAGACCCCTATTGAATTTTACTTGGTGTTTAAACAGCCTGAGTATTAGATTATTTAAAGATGACTTCTTAATGTCAGTTTTCCAGGCACATATGTGGTCTTTTCCTGCATTTGATCATATTTGGAGTTTGAAAATAACCCCAATATTGCCAAGAATAATATCTATAGCCTTTTTCAATACATTCATCACCATTACATTTTTGTCATGCTTTGTTTGTTTCCAGTAGCATGTATTGTGTAAAGTCTGTTGTGTACAAGCTGTTTTCATCACAGCAAGTGTACATGGAAGTGTTTCCGGACTCATGTTGCTCAGCTAATAAAAGGTTCCTTTTCGATCTGCGCCCAAGCCTCTTGCACCTGTATTTGGTTGCTCGTTTTGATACAATCACACACTGTACATGCACTGATTTGATTAATGATCTATAAAGGTATTTATTTGGACCAATACGTGACTGTTTTTACTTAGTTTTTTTTATGAGACAGCTTTGTTAACAATTTCTGCCAGGAGCTGAGGCCCTGTCAGATTAAAAGCTCTGCCAAACAGGCGGACCAGACAGCTGCCTCTATGCATTCAGTGTCTGCTACAATTAACAATCACACAATACAATACACGTGGTTTTATTCATGGTTTATTAGATGGAAATCAATATCAATATACTGTGGCTGTATGTAAGATGCTGGCCACAAACTGCCAGCATTTTCATTGTCATGTGCTGTATGTCACTGTTTCTCATTTAGCATTTCTGTGTATTTGTGCATTTTTCTCTATGTGTGCAAGTACCAGCAAGACAAAATACCCAAGCTCAGCAGTGCAAGTAGTGTGTGATAAAGCTGTCCTATCAGCCAGCAAGTCGGCGGTTATTGCGTCCGTTCCGCATCTGTGAGCTCCCTCCTTAAAGTCGGCAAAGAAACTCTTGGAGAAGCCATTTGCAAGGAATTGAATCAGTCTTTGGAACACAGAGTGGCCCGGCACCAACAAGGATTAAAAAAAGTGGAGTTGTTTCATTTCACTTGGGAACTTGTGCATATACTGTCTCACTGTATCATATACAGGTAGCATTTGAGAGTTTGCTACAGAGACAGAGAAGGAGTGAGTTCATGAATGTTTAATCAACATTTTTTTAACGTGCAGTCAAAACAAGCATTTATATTCCTCGAGTTGATATCCAGTGTGGCTGTGTGGAGGCTGATCTATGTTTAGCCATGCAAATATGGGGATTAAAACTTCAGGCCAGGCTGTGTAGCGGGGAAGCGCACACTGCTAAATTAGTCATTCCCAGAGAAATGCACATGCAGAAACATGCACACAGCACTCACAAATGCTCAAAATAAAACCCAGTTTTTTTGTGTTACTGGTCTCTGGCAGAATGTAATATCAAAACACTGCAACAAAGCGTTTGATGTCAACAGTAAACTGCAAATCGACTCAGCTGCAATGTTTCAATCACAAGCCACCCTTCATGGTGAGTGATGGACTCTTGGATGTAACAAACATATACCGACCTGGAGACATTGCCCATCTACTTCAGCATCAATCAGCCCCAGGTCCCCAAAAATTCCCCCTCCAAAAAGCCCATTTGGATCCGTTCATTGATGTGTTTCCCTCAAAGGTGAGTCATTTGTTCCACACTCAGACACTCACTAATTGGATTGTAAATCTTTGGTGACGATTAATCATGCGACCTGCTTCAGAGGTGCTAATGAGGAGCTATTTTAGCTGGATGACATCACCGCACATCACCTCTGGCAACTCCAGGCTCCAGGTTTTAACCTGTTTTGGAGTGTTTCTCACCGTTGCATGAGGAATTCAGTCATCATTACCACGCTTACTTTTGATTACAAGTTTGCTGAAATAATGATAAACTCCTAAATCAGCCTCTCGCAGCTCCTCTAAGTGGCAGACATTAAGTTAGTCGGCCATTTGAGATCTTAATGCAATGCTGGGAGCACTAAGGATGAATATATTACATCATGACATTTGACCTCAAGTACTATGCTGTAACATTCTGGTGCACCTACAGTAGTTAAACTCCCAGATACAGCTGTAAAATCATTTTGGTCTCAGCTTCAATCTTAGATTGAAAAAAAAAAATAGATGAAGATAGCATCGCTCATGTCACCATAGGAACCATGAAACCTGGATTTGGGGCTGGTCAAACAAAAGAATTTGGATGGTGCTGATACTGTAAGTGATGTGTAAACAGCAGTAACCCTACAGACTTATAGTCCCTTTGTCACAAATAATAAGTGACTTTCAGAATTAATTTGTTTACCTTGCAGCCAATTTACACTGAATCTGACCAACTGTTTAAAAGTTTATGCTCTAAATTAAAAAAAAAAAAAAAGTTCAACTCATTGTCACTGTGCACACAACAAAATGAGGGTTTCAGATCACTCATCCAGAGACAAGCATCTGCGGTCATGCAGCCAGAGACCGGCGCTACCGTTAGACAATGTGGTTTAAGTGTCTTGCCCAAGGACACAACGCAACGCAGGGACAGGGCTCGAACCTGCAACCTTCCGGCTGAAAGGCAAGCGGCTACCCACTGCGCCAAATACCACCTTGCATGAGTATTATTAACACATCATTATATTTTTAAACCTTTGTGTAAATCCTATGCCCATGCACGACTCATGTGGCTTGCAAAATGTTTACAAAGTGTTACTTTTGCCAAGGTTTGCTTAAGCCTAGACACACATGAAAAGGGAAGATCCTTTTGAGCATTTTGTGATGTAAGGGGACCTTTGTCAACATGGTTACAATAGTAACCACTTTGTTAAGATTGGGAATCGGCATGGATGGGAAAAGAAACCATTGTCACCTGCCATTAGGGAATGGGAAACAAGAGTCTCTCTAGTTAAAGTCCAATATTTGTTTTATCTATCCAATGAGACTTTCTCCCTCTGTAGATTTTTTGGCTCTGAAATAGCATTGCATTACTTCCTTTTTTTTTCTCCCAGCAGATCAGTCATCATTACTGTGGTTGTTAGGGGTTTACTTTATGGTAAACAAATGTTATTTACCAGCATATTGTGGAAATGGCTGATGCTTGCATTCATTTTTTGGCTAGACAGTCTCTATTACACATCATTTTCTCACTTTCCTGCCTTTGAAGGCTCCCCTCTTTTTTTGTGTTGTAGCTTTGAAATAATACTGCCAGGGAGTATAATCCCCACAGTAAAAATGTTCCCCTCCAATTAAATTTGGGAAATGCAAATACAAAAGCAAATATATAAGACAGGGTTAATTATTGTGAGTTTTACTCAGGCAAATTTGTTGGTAGCTTTCATCTCTTGAGCTGTTAATCAGTGTGCCACACTCAATAGCCAGTGACCTTCAGCACCACTTTAGTCTCTGCCTGGACTGAGGCACGACCTTGCTGATGCAACTCTAATCAGTTCTTTTCTTCAGGAAAAAATGAACCCAGGTAGACACTGAAAAAATGACTCTCAAACTACTACTATCCTATAGCTTATATACTCTGACAATATGTATGTGAAACTAGGTCACGTTTGGAAGTTTTAAAGCTTAAAAGAAACCAATGTTGATTCCTTTTGTGCTCCTGCTGGTGACACTTTGAGCAGATTTATGGCAAGCTCCCTGTCCAAGACAAACCTACGTAAATACAATCTGTGCCCCTGTGCTTGGATATACCACCTGGACGTCTAGCCTAGAGACAAGATGACACTGAATGGGAGCAGAGTTTAAAAAGCTCTGATCAGGCTACAAGCTGGAACACTGTGACTTGAATCTAGTTCCATGAACTTGAATGCAACGGCACCAGTGACAGAAAACTATTATCAGCTGTTTGATAGAGAAAGTGCCAAAGTATGTAAGAGAAGCGCAAAAACTTTACATTGAAGCTGCACTTTCAAATAACCCCTCTGATCGGTCTGATGGGATGAGAAGATCGGGAACTGCCCGCTGAGTTTTGGTCCTGTGGGTTTACTGACAGAGACAGATTGGCAACACACTGGTCAAGTAGCTAACAATAAATTATTCTCTCCAACATCAGTGCTTTCTATTACAGCTCATACTGTAGCTTCTTGCTTTTCACTGGTCTGGAACTGGACATTATGGATACTACAATGCATTTCTGCAATGCATGAAACACCAGTTAGCGTCTAGAGCTTGTGCCTTATGTGGCTAGGCAATCCTTTCTGGTAGACTGGTTTGCCTATAAACTAGTGCACCATACATGTAGCTAACCTTACATACTATGCAAGTGACTCGCTTACCAGGAGGAGCCATGTGCCCCTGCACGTTGCTGTATTAACAGGTTTCATTTTATCCCCTACTTCTCAAGTACTGCAGCCACTGTTTTAAGTAAAGGCCAAGACCAAGACAGTGGCAGCTTTACATCACCTGAGGCTATGACTTATCAAGCTGCCTGAGGCACACCATTTTGAATTTCTTTATTGTGTTGCTGAACTGTCAGATTTTATTCAATATGCTCCCAACCAGCTGCCAAAGGAGGAAACATGAGCATAACAGCAAAGACATTTTCATATGGAACCCAATGAACTGGCAACAAGAACTGCTGCATCTTTCTCACAGAAAAAGCTACTTTATGGCACAAAGCAGTGCAGCACAATAGACGAGAAATATGGAAAATGTGAGATGTTTTGGCAAAACATTCACACTGACAAGGCTTGACCTCAGTAGAGACAACCAATCACCTCACAAAGGCTCTAAAATGTCATTTAAAACTCTAAGTAGAATAGTTTAGCAGTCTTCTCAGCCCTGCTCTGCACTATCTTAGCTGCCATTCAGAGGTGGTCTCGATGTTCCACTCCCCATAGGACAACCAAGGAGCTAATCAACTTTGACTCCCCTGTCTGGGCAAGGTGGCATGAGACTCTTTGAAGGGTGCAGGTTTGCAACTGGGATTAATCTCAGCGTACTGAAGTATCTCCCTGGCAGCTGTTGGCATGCGCCGTCCACTCCCTTGATTGGGTCCGTCTGTGCAGGCAGAGCTGCATAATTCTATTTAATGTATGAGGAGTGAGAGGGGCTCCGTTCCTGTCACAGTCAGTGTGGACTGATCCAACTGGGCTCATGCTAATGTGGCCTGGCAGGCCTCCCTGAGGACAGAGTCTGGCTTTAGGGAGTACAGAGGAGGACTCATTCTGCCCATGCCGATTCGTCAAATAGGAGAGGAGAACCGTATCTCCAGGTGATCTCAAAAGCAGAGCATGAGAGAGAAAGCAAGGATGAGAGAGAAAGAATGAGAGAAACCTGCTAAACTGAGAAGCTATATCTCACCGTTCAGGTAAATTAACATTTGTTGTCTCATTTTGAATTTTATAAGCAAATTCAAAGAAATCAGTCAGGAGATTGCCAAAACACATAAGATAGACATACTGTTGGCACTGTGGCTTGAATTAAAGGCAATCCATCCAGTATTTATTAAGATATTTGAGTAGGTGATGGATCAAAAGTCCAAGATTTTACTCACTCTTGGCCCACACAGCTAGAATGGCTGACGTTTTATCACAAATAAGACAAAGAACTGTTCATTGAGATTTGGTGCTAGCAACGTCAGTTGCTTTTTCATGTGTGCTGGTAACTTCAGGCCAGTGTTAAATGGGATTCTCCACTAAGCCTTCAAAAACCATTGTGAAGTGTATACTAAACAAACAGGGCCTGTGCTCGCAAAGCTTTAATCAATGCCATTATTAATGCTTAACTGCTTTAGATAGAAAGAAAAGCCAGCAAAGAAGACATTTCACACTTTAATCAGGTAGAAAAACAGCCATTGCAGCACTTACAGCTTTCCCCACAAACATGTCACTGCTCATTCTGGAGCCTTTTATCCCGGCGGACCATCCAGCCAAAGTCATTTTTGTCACTTGACAAAGAAATTCTTCATTGGAGCCAATAAAGGGAGTTCACTGACCTTATAACTTATAAATATTAAACATCGTGTGATATTTATAAGTTGCTTTGTGCTAAATTTCTTTTAATATAAATAAATAGCCACTGTCAGTGACCACAGATTTCTAGTTTATTAATTTAGAATTATAAAGATAATCCTACGTACATAATGCACCCAGTCACAAATGCTGTCATCCATCCGCACTCTTCTGCTCATCCAATTCAGGGTCACAGTGAGGCTAGAGCCTATCCCAGCTGTCATAGGCTGAAAGACAAGCGGATAGTTTGCTAGTCTATTGCAGGGCCAACACAGAGAGACAGACATTGATTCACACTCACAGCCAATTTAGAATCACCAATTAACTGAGTGTGCGTGTCTTTGGACAGTGGGAGAAAGCTGGAGGATCAAGACGCATGCAGGCACAGGGAGAACACGTAAAAGCAATGAAGAGGGCCCCGGCAGGCCAGTGGACTCAAACCCGGGACTTTCTTCAGCAATAATGCTGACTATTGCACCACCGTGCTGCCTGAAGGCTGTGAAATGGAGAGAGTGAACGTGTTAGGCAGAGAAGCAAAACAGCAAAAATAAATAAATGAATAAATATCTGGGATAATCAAGATAGCAATACAAGATTAATCTGCTTGCACATACATGCAAGTGATAAACTGTAGATATGGAGGTAAACCTGAAATATGCAGATTGATGGTGTACTTCTCAAAAGCTGCTGTATGTTTTGTGCTGATGATAATATACACATTTCATGCATTTCATGTTGTGTTCATTTTCATGTTCATTTTTTGTGCCATTTTCAGATATTATATTCATCTTCTTTAAGTTTTATTTTACCAGTGGCGTCTTCTTTATACTGTAACACGATAGATGAGTGCCTTTTTCCTCCACAGTTACCGGAGGAACCCTGAGCCAGCATCGCACAGTGTGAATGCAGGTGGATGGCAGTGCCGGTCTCATTTGTTAGCAATATTAGTACTCAGGCACCAGATTTGACACAATAACTCATGTATATTTATTAAATTGCTAACTTAGCATAGCTGTGTAGGATTTTGCATGTCATTGGATTTGACAGACGCATCAAACGGATTCACATTCAAATCCTTTATTTTGTGCCATTTGCCCAGATCGCACAAAATAAAGGATTTGAATGTGAA
>VUQK01016916.1:17225-32755 GCA_015106715.1 Bujurquina vittata
TTAATAATATATTTTTTTTTTTTTTTTTTTGAAGTCCATCAGTTGTTGAAACTTCTGTCCATCCAGGTTGTGGCACATAGTGGCATTATTGGCACATTGTTCAGAAATACAGTTCATCTTCCACCCAAAGAAGCTCCTTGAGTTCCTTTGTAATAGGTCAAATGTTTTCCTTGAGACATCCGCAACGTCCACAGTCTTGTTCCATACATCCTGTAAATATATTTATATATAATCTATATCTAAATGACTGGAGGTTCTTGGAAATATGGATTTGCAGCATTGCAGCTGCTCTGCTTGTCATCTCTAGAAAAATAAATATCTTCACCAGCGTCCAAAGATCACGCTATTTTACAAAAGAAGCTGTTTTGTGTGTTTCTTGTTTCCAACCTGTGGAGATGCAGAGAACAAATGACTCCTCATTATGTGCTCAGTGCAAAATCAAACACACATTTTTTAAAGCTAGCCTACTTCTGACTTACTTTAGGGATAACTGTCTTGAAAAACGTGTAACTGTGCCTTTTTTAAAGGGCAGTGCTGTATTAAAAATCAGTGCTGTTAAGGTCTGTTGTTGCATACACTTAAGCTTAAAAAATACATGAGATTTGCAAAGATAAAAAGGGATCTTATGTCTTTTAGGACTGCAGCACAGGGAGCAGAGTGTGGAAAGCTAAGCTGACTGAGACTAATGTGTGTCCAGACAACCCAGGGTCCCTGTCCTCTCTCTGCGTGCTACCTGCTGGCAATCTATTCCTCTTAAAAATCTGGGTCAATAGCAAACGTTACACCGCCCCTTGGGCCTCCAGCAACACTGTGGGGCTAGAGCATGTGTTTAACGTTCATGCTTTGAATTTCAAATGCTGGCCCATTCTGGCGTATATTAGCCACACATAAAAATGTGTCACGAGTCAAGCAAAAGTGCCCCTTTACTCCTAGGAATGTTCCACACAATATGCTTTTGGTGTGAGAATGAAAGTGGCACCATAAACATGAATGAAAACGTTTCAGATATGACGGGAGAAATAATTAACAGTGACCTCACAGTTTATTAACACTGATATTTATATAATTAGTCTCTTATCTCAGCTAAAGACCTGTGCTACTGCACTGGGCTCTGTTTCTGCCTCTTTTTTTTCTTTCTTTCTTTTTTTTTAAATCAAGGGGCACAAGATGGAAGGGAGCATAATCATGTCACAAATATAAAACATATGCCAAGTTCCCTTTTATTCCCAAAGTGGGGCAGCATCACCATGGGGATCAAAGTGGCTAAGGCTCAGATGATCATTTGCAGGGGCGACAAAGTGGCACAGTACCCACCAAAGCGTGAATTCATGAAGTCTCTTCCATCCACAGAACATGAACAAGGCCTTCAGCTCGTCAACATGAGATCTCAAACCACTTCTCTGACACAAAGGCCACAGGAATCAGTTGTCTTTCAGTGGGGGAGGGCCTGTTAGGGGAAAATGCAAGAAGTTGGGGTCATACTGGAGGTAGTTAATGCATGCGAATAGATACTGTCTGATGTAGTCACACGAGTTACACTTTTATGTTAGACACAATCACAGTATGTTAGTTGACAGTAAAACCCTTTATCCATTCTAAAAAGATATTATTGGTGAGCAGTGACTTTTCCTCAAAACAACTTGTCTTTATAGACCTTGTATTGCACAGGCTCCAAGGCCTAATTGTGTCTCCTGTTAGCTTTAGGTGCCAAAGTCGACACGGTACCACTGTCACAGACACAGACAAACAGGCTGACAGAGACCTCCGCTTGGTGAAAGTCTCTGTCAGCCTGGGACTGCTGGCCTGGAAAAAGTTCTACATTTTTCAGCAGTGCTGTTGCTTAACCTGAGAAAAAACAAGCTATAAAAATGTAACAGTCCTTCTATAATTTAAAAGCAGACTATTTACACCAGATGAATTATTTTGCCCTCCTTGCCAACATAATGAATCTGTTACAGGGTTTGGAACCACTGAGTAAGTGTGACCATCTTTGCTGGCCCTGCGGCTCGGATGACTGTGCTATCCACTCAGACAGCAAACACTGTCAGTGCTCCACCGACTTATTGTAGCCGTGGCGATACAATGGGTGCACGATTTCGATGTCAAGCTCACCTGTCAGGTTAAATCACAAAGACTGGCACATCTTCTCCCACATTAATTTTAAACTTGACTCACCAATGTTAGCGCTCATTTCATATTTTATAGTATACTGTACATATACAACACAGATTAAGTGGGTCAATAAACTTGGACATGTGAAGTGCATTTACTGATATTACATAACTTGCAGGTATTGAAGTTCAAAGTATACACCTGTGCCCCTCGTTAAATACTCCCATAAAGAGACAGACAGAAAGTGGCACTGTAAAGACATCCTAACGACTTGCATTTATCAGCTGACTCATTACAGCAATGAAAATCAGTGGAACATGCTTTTTTTTTTTTGCATGCAGCTTGAACACGCTGAGGCATGCGGCAGATGGATGAGGTGATGGGAAACAGTCCGCCAATTTATGTGTAGATTTGCTCGAGCAAAATACTGGCTGGAGCTGACTGTGGTGCAGAGTAACAACACGATCCCGGAGACGAATGCGAGGTTTCGTGGTCGGCATTTCAATTTACTTTTTACCCCCATCTGTTTTTCTTTAATGCTTCTTAATCCCGGGCACAAGTTACTGGAACATTTCTTAACCCGTTTTAAAATGATCAAGCTTTGCTGCTCAGCACGGGGCTTCGTCAAATTTAAGCCACTTGATAATAACATTCACAGTGTGGGTTTCCAGTATTGAATGGTGCGCATCCCCCTGTCATACCTGTTTCCGTTATAAGCAGTCTTGTAGACGGGCGTCTGCTGGATCATCTCATCGGTGTAGATGGGCACGGCAGTCCGAACGCACTCATGTGAGCACTGTAGGCTGTCATTGTAGGCAGTGAATATGTCCACCTTGCTGGGCACCCGTGCTGGAGTGAAGTCTGTCAGGTTTTGGCAGCTTTCTTCTTGCTGGTGGATCTTTCGCTGATGGCTATTGTGGCGACCATTTCCAGACTGCGCACAGCTACAAAAACACGCACCAAAGACAAAAAACAAACATAAAATCATACCTTGTACCTTCGGTGATCTATTAGGATTTCTGAAAAACAATGAGTGTCCGCGGCCGACGTGTTATGAGGCAAAAGTAAAGGAATCTTTCCTACCAGTTTTTAAGGACGAGTGTTGTGATCAAGGCCGCGATAACCATAATAAGAGACACAGTGATTGTGATTATCTGGTGAACTGCCAAACCTGTAAAAAGGCAGAAATGAGCAGGAGAGCAGAGAATTACAATCATTTGTAGAGGAAATGGATTCACCTGTTGTTCACAGCACACGGCCAGAGCACTTCACTTCTGTTTTGCTTTTTGGATTGCACAAACTCGCTGCACTCGAATAAGTTTCGAGGCCGGTCCTCTTAAAAAAAAACAATCGGAACAAGTGCTGATGACACTGCGACTGCGAGTTCAAGACTGACATAAATTATTCCATTACAGTACAGTCAACTCAAACGCGTGCGTACGTTTTCCAATCTGCTGAGCAGAATTGAGCATGATGTCATCAAAAAATGGAAATAAACCAAACTCACAATCAGGAGCTGGCATGTTTTCCGATAACTTTGTCGTTGTAGATTCTGCCCCGAGGCTTTAATTTAAACACTGAATGAGAGTAAATGATTCGATAGGTTACACACACACACACACACACACACACACATATATATATATATATTATATATATATATTAAAAATAAAGATCAAAAGTTGATCTTAATCTATAGTCTGAGCACTGTGAAAATGGAGGTATGCCAATGCGCAGCTAATGAGCAAGACTGAGCACACACACACACACACACACACACACACATATGCATGCACACACACCACAAACCAGCCCACACATACTTAGGGAACATACAGTGTTTGAGTCGCCCATCCCCCCACATACACACATACATATATGCACCCCTCCCCTCTGAAAAAGGCATAATTTACTTCCACATTCTCCTCCCCCACACACAGTTCATCTCTATAAAACTCCACACATATGCACACTGTGTACACACAAATGGCGCACACATGAACTGAGCCAGTCAAAAGACACACACACACACACACACACATGCACATATAAGAGCAGATGCAAGGACACAACTGAAAACATACTCACACCATGCCTGTGCTGCAACACATATGCTAATGCATGTCAAGACACATACAAGCACATTCACAAGCAAAACGCCACACACTCTCTCTCTCTCTGCCTTACACAGTTCTAAGAATCCCATGCATGAACTTTCCGACATATTTTGGGTTGAAATTGCAGACGTACTATAACATTTGAATGATGTGTGTCCCTTCATGTCGGGGGGATTACATTATAGATTCATGGCACAGCAATCCACTCCTGAATGAAAGCAGCCAGTGCTATAGGTGCTACAGCCTTCTAGTGGGAAAGAGACAATGCAAAAGAGGAAGGAAATCAGGAGGAGGGAAATTTTTTTCAAAAGGAGTTCATTAGGGCAACTGCTGCACAGAAGAGAACATAGTGAGATATTTCTGTATATATATATTTATTTATTTTTTGTGACTAACAGCAATCGTGGAGTTGGGGAGTTTTGATTTGGGGATAGAAAAGTCATACGCTTTAAGGGAATAAAAAGAATATCATACACGTTCGGTCTTATTTCCTGTATATTTTGCTTAGAAGGAAGTTGATCCAAAGAGTGTGACTAAGTTCATGCTTTAGGTTAATTAATTATACCAATTATGTGCAGCATATACAGTCTGTACATGCTTTTAATAAAGTATTTCAGCAATCATCAGTAATGCCAATGAATACTATAGCATATAATGCAGACTTCTCAGAATTAACAACTATGGTAGTAAACCTGGTTTGTATTCATGCACTGGGAACCCATCAGATTGTCAGCTGATTATAAGTCAAAGTCAGATGTTTGTACACAAAGCCTTTGATTACAGTCAGACTGACCTCCTCAGTGGGATTAAGTTAACACAATTTAAGCTCAATATGCATGTGTTACTGTCATAGGCCACTTAGGCCGATGCAAAAAGGAGGAGTCAAATGCAAACGCGTTAGAGGCAATGTAACAAGTCCTAGTCTTTATTTTTCACAAAAAGAGCTTGAAACTAACAAAGGCCACTGGAGGGACTGACGCAGGGAACAGAATTCTGGAGGACAGAGGTCACTAGAAATTAGACCACAGGGTCCAAAAATTTCAATCCACAGAGAAGAAGTCTGAGGACTAGAGTAGTGAACTTTGCTTGCTTACTTGGTCAGATGAGTAAGTCCGCCCTTGGGGCCGGACGCTGGTTACTTGGTCCACTGAGATAGTGTTCCCAGGAGGGCAGGCAGGGAAGCTGGGCACAGGAATCCGAGCGCAGATGCAGAGAACCAGACCAGAGCGAGCAGGTAAGTTGTGCACGTGAGTGACAACCCTTTGAGCCGGGCGAGCAGAGACCGAAAACAGGGAATTGTGGAGGAACATAGTTAGGGAGCCAATTACCACTTAGAGTAGCAAACTAGTTTTTAAATAAGCAGAGCATCACTCTGCATACTTTCATTTGTGCTATACTGTATTAAACACACTCATAGTCATCAACACAGCAGCCCACTGCAATCATGGTGTCACAGCTTTCCTAGTCTAACATGAAGGTTAATAAACACAGAACAATTCATTATGACAGAGCACACAGGGTAGTTTAGCTAATATATAAAAACTGCTAGAGTATAACTGGAACTTCCACAACCTGCCCAGTATTAATGAACAAATGCAAATAATAGGAGCACACACAAGAGAAATACATCAAAAATGAAGAAAATGCACAAAGATGTATTTAATTCAACAAAGCGTGTCCTGGGCCCAGCTTGTCAGCATTACTCTAGCATGTTTTTTGATGGCGAGAGAAACCAGAGCTCCTGGAGGACGCCTGTGCAAACACAGGGAGAACATGCTAAATTTACACAGAAAGGCCCAGCATCACACCCACACTCGTCTTGCTATGAGGCAACAGCGATGAAAAGTTCATCTTAACCACGTGTCAAAAAAATACAACTCAGAGCAGTGCATGTCGCGTTTGTTAAATACTGGAGTTAAGGTATACAAAAGAAACAACTAAAAGTTCCCAGAATCTTTTCATTTATGGGGAAATTCTAAATAGATGATAGATTATTGTTCCTCCGTGTAAAGAACTGAAATCTACTCATTCAACTGTTTGCTTATAGTTAGGACTGGATCAGGTGATGCTGAACCCTCCCTTGGTTAATAGGTCTAGGCTGCCAGGGTGTTCCTGTCTGTTTATACCCCACTCTGCATTTAATCACTGGTTATTATTAATCTCTGGCCCTCTTCCTCAGTGTGTCTATTGTCCTTTCTCTCTCCTATCACCCCCTTTTGGACACGGCAGATAAGTGCCCCTCCCTGAGCTGGCTCTGATGGAGGTTTCTTCCTGTTAAAAGGGAGTTTTTCCTTCCTACTGTTGCCAAGTGCTGAGCATAGCTAAGCAGTTGCTGACACCCATGTCGTTATCACTGGAAACACAAACTATATCCTATCACCTGTAAAACAGTAAAGGCAATCTATTTTCAAGATGTCATTTCAGAAAAAAATTGGCTGAGAAATTTGCATGAGGTCTGAAGAAAGCTGGGATATTATTTACCACCAAATCAGTAGTTATTAAAAACCATGAGCCATCAAATCTGAAGACAGGCTGGTTTGACTTATTTCACTTCCAAAAGCAGTTGGCCAACCCAGAGTTTTGCAGAGATGATTATGATTGTCTGACTGCTGGTGTCTACCACATTTCAGCAATTAACCAATTTTAAATGTTATTATGAAATAGGGGTAGAAAAAGAACTTTAGATGAAAAAGTAAATTATTAAAGGTACAGAACTGCTTGAAAATCGGGTCTTTTTGCTGTTGTTTTTTGCAAGATTAATAAAACTTGGCTTCCTCCGTGCCTGACTATTTCCTTGCCAGGCACAGCAACTTCCTGCAGTGTTGTTGTTACTACAGGGTTGCCAAAGACCCACTGGAGACTCCAGGAAATAACTGTACCCAACTCTGAAATAGTCCCACGCATGAGTATATTTTATTTAGTAGAATAACAAGAAGGGAAGAAACAGACATACAGCAAAGGTCCGCAGCCACACATGACAGCAACTATACCAACCATCCAAAGTTACTGAGCATGAGATATGTTGGTAGGTAGATTACAGTCATCCTCTCATGCTAAGGCTGCCGTCCCTGCTGGCCTTGATCCCCACTAGTATGCGTATAAAGCAAACCAATCAAAGAGGATGCAGTCATGGCAGCTCTCCACACAGCTCTCACACACCTGTGCCAGAAAAAAACACTTATGTAAGAATGCTGTTTGTAGATGTTAGCTAAGCTTTAAATACAGTTTTGAAACCACAAACTGGTTTCAAAACTGAGCAGCCTTGGATTAGGCAGGACACTGTGTGTATGGACACTGGTCTTCCTGAATAACAAATCCCAGAAGGTCAGGATGGGAGTTCACACATCATCCGCTCTCATCCAGATCACTGGCACACCACAGGGGTGTGTTTTCAGGCCCCTTCTCTACTCCCCGTTCACCCATGACTGCTCCCCCATTCACACTACCAACACCATTGTTAAATTTGCTGACAGTGCCACCATAGTAAGACTGATATCAGACAATGATGAAACAGCCTGCAGAGAGGAGGCCAGGCATCTCACACTGGTATCACAAAAACCTGGACTCGAACACTACAAAAACCAAGGTAATAGGAGCACACTGAGCACTCTGCAGTTTGCATATATAGGGAGGAAGTAGAAAGGGTAGAGAACTTTAATGTCCCTGGTATTCACGTATCAGCTGATCTCACCTGGACCACACATATCTCCCATCAGGTGGGGAAGGCTCAACAGAGGCTTGACCTCCTAAGGAAGTCACCTCCCTCATCACCTGCTGACCAGCTTCTATTGGTCACCAGCAGAGACCTTCTGACCTACTGCTGCATGGTGTGGTTCACCAGCTGCACAGGAGAGAACAGAAAGGACCTGCAGCGGGTGGTGAGGGCAGCAGAGCGTGTCATCAGTGCGACTCTAGCCTCCCTCAATGATTTCCACACTAACCGACTGCAAAAGAAAGCCAGCTGTATTGTAATGGACCACACCCATGCTACCCTCTGGAAAGAGATTCAGACCAGTCCCAAACAAAACAAACAGATTAAAAAACACTTTTATCGCACTGGCAGTAAGCAGCATCACCCCTCCAACCCTCCACAAGGCTGTGGTCCAGGAACTGCAAGTGCAGTTTTTAAGCTTTTATTCTGTATATACTACCTCATTGTGTTTACGTTTATCTCTATTTATTTTATATTTATGCTATTGTCTATTTTTGTATTTTGCTGTTAAACCTAAATGCCCTTTCATTGTTTTATGAACAGAGGCAATAAAAATCTGTTGCTGCTGGGTCACACGGAGGCAGGCTTTTACTCCCAGTCTTTAAATGAAGCTAAGCTAACCAGTTTAAAACAACCTTAAAGTGTTTTGATAGCTAGCATTAATACTTGCCTGGAACTTTAGTGGAGGGACGAGCACTGTTCTTCTGTGCAATATTCCCTCATTTGTTGTTTTGATGATGGTGGTGGAGAGCGCTGTTCTTCGAGATATTCATCACAGGATAATGGTGATCACTCAGAACTGCTTTGGATTCAATTTTCTACCATCTGTGTTTAATGGATATACACGAGTAAATCCTCTTGCCCAGTGACAGCTGGGATAGGCTCCTTTACTGTAACCTAAGCCTGACTTTGGCTTACAGGCTACACAATGATGATGGACCACCCATTGCTCCCTGATCAGTCAGGTAAATGTGACATCACTGGGAAGGAGGCGCTAGCTAGTATGATAGGGTATGAATGTTCTAGTCTCATGTTTCAGGGTTAAATCTCGGCACAGCAACATGTTTGCCATCCCACTTTACCATTTTTAGCGTTGCACAGTGGTAGGAAAAAATTCTGATGGCTGGCAGAGAGCTCTGTGCTCATACTGGTAACCTCACAAAAGAAACCATATAGCCTCCAACATGTTCTTTCTTTCTAAGCTTTGAAACATTTCCCACATGCACTCCCAGATTTGCCCACTATGACATGAGACAAAATGACTATTTTACATGACACCTACTTTCGCCGTCGTCTTGAACCGATGCCGTGTGTTGTGCGGATTAGGCCACGCTCATGCTGACATTATGCAGTCTGAACCCAGCAATACTCAAACATGTCTTCATCTTAAAATTTAGGTACTTGCTTCGTTACCATAATGTGAGAAATACCTGGACACACACACACACACACACACACACACACAGTCTCCTCTGATCTGACAGTCTCATTTTCGATGAATGCTCACTGAATTCATTTGCACATTTTTAGCTGAGGGTTGATGCATCATTCAGGCCTATTTTTCCCTGCAGTCACTGTTTTACACCCAATCTCATCATTATTTTATACAAGGCTATTTATTATGCTACTGTACAGCGAGCGCACAGAATAAACCCTCCGTATGGCTTCATATACACTGTATGAATACAGATTAGATGTGCATAAATAGAGAAACAGCCTGTTTGGAGCTGAAATCAAAGGCAAATCAATCAATTACCCACTTAAGCTTAGTATTTGGGAAAACCTAAATATATTTCCAGAGAAACAATATAACTACTTTTTTATACTGGCCGTACCTCATGGTAACTATACTGTTATAATTCCAAGTGAGGGAGTATGTTTTGGAAGAATGACCGTCATTCCTGCTGTCCGGCATACTTGCAGAATCTAGAACTGAATTCTTAACTTACTAATTTGTTACCGTATCAGTCAAAGTTTTGGACACACATACCCATTAATATACATTTTTTCTTTTTTTCTTCCTTTTTTTTCTTATGCACAAATAATTTGGGGTGTGTGTGTCCAAGAAGTCATGGTGAAAAAAACAGTTTACATCTCCACTTTTATAAGTACAATATCTCAAAAACCTCCGCTGTTTCAGTCACCAATCATCTCCACTACACACACCGAGATTCTCACACCCATGGACTGCCAGCTCGGCGCCTGGTGCAGCTTCCATGTCGACAGGTCTGTGGTCAAAGATGAGGAGCTGTCCCCTGCTCCTCCTCCTTCCTCCATTAAAAAGAGAACTCAAACATCACATTGCAACTCGTCAGCAAAGCGAGTCAGTCCAGCCTCAGTGCTGCTGTTCAGCCTGCCAGAGGTCATGTCGCCCGGCCTGTCAGAGGTCAAGCTCCTCAATTTGTCCAAAGTCATGCTGCCGGACGAGTCTGAAGATGCAGCCATCGGCCTTTCCAGCTCCCCCTTCCATGAGGAACTGAGGTTCCTGCCATCATGGCTCCTCACCTTGGCCACAGAGTTTTGTGTTCATGCATCTGCAAAGTTAAAAACTGTGTCCCACCCCTGATAGACCCACAGAAACGGTGTTGTGTATTTGAGTCTCCTAACATAACAATTAAGTTGTGTGTTTCTGAACCTACCATTGTAAATTTTGTGTAATTTGTGTGATTTTTCAGAGACTGATTGTGTAGCCTTTCAGGCCTTTGCTCCCCAGACCTGTGCTGCCTTAGGTTCTCCATCCCCGGGCCAGAACACATAGCCCCAGAGACTGTTAATCAGCTCATGGACCCTATGAACTCAGAGCAACTTGGGCTGACCAGCCCCAGAACCTCCTGCAGACCCCGAGCCTTCAGGGTCTCCAGTGCCGGTGGACCCAGAATGTGCAAGACCTCCAGAATCAACACTCAAGCCCAAATGTCCTGCTGAGCAACCCAAGCATGAGTGTCCCACACCCCCCGAGCCTAAACTTTGGGGACCCCACACCTCCTGAGTCCAAGGGTTTCTGCCTTCAGTGCTGGTCACCAGCCAAGTCTCAGGAGGGTCCTGGCCACCATCAGCGGCCTCCTGAGGGCCTCCACTGATGTTGGCCTTCTATCAAACCACCAGTCACCTTCTCTGACTCCTCCAGAGGGTCTCCACTGTCCTTCTGTGATGGGTCCCATCTCTTCCAGTCTCCTGAAAGCTTTTGCTGCCGGCTTCCTTCTCTGAGTGCCGGGCAGTCCCATCTCGTTGCCTTGAGGCCACTGTTTGTTGTGATTTGGTGCTATATAATTAAAACTGAACTCAATTGAATCTCTTGTTCAGGCTGTTAATGTTTTATATGTGGACTCCCCTGAAGCCATGGTGCTTTGAGACATCCACCAAATCTACAAACGTTTAGAATGACAAGCTTTTAGAGTTTGAGTATGACTAAATAAATGTCTCTTGAAAACAACACACGTGAAGCGTTTTGTGTCTTTTTGTATGTAAACAATGCCAACACGGCAGAAGGAACCTGTTTTCTGCCATCTGGGAATCATCTACAAATGATGTTACCAAAAACTATCACGCGTCACGGCCATACTTGTCATCAGCCTCATTATTTAGTTCTGATTTTTTGTATATTCCTTTGTTTGTCGAGTCTTGAGTTATTGTTAGTTCTAGTCGCTGTTGCTGTTTGCTTTTAGTTGGTTCCCTTGTGTTCCTCCTCTTTCCCAGCAAACGTCTGTGTTTGTCTCTCTGTATTCTCCTCTTTTTGTCCTCCCCTCTGTCAAATCCTTGTTCTCCGTTTCTTCCTGTGTTATTTTGGCAACAGTTGTTCTCTGTCTTGTGCTGCGTTTATTTCCCCCGCCTCGTCATGTGAGTGTATGTTGTCTCTGCCTTTTGTTCATCGTTGCGTCGTCCTTCATGACTGCGTAATCCTCCCTTCTGTTTCTCCCAGCTCACAGTTTTCCAGTGTATTTGAATCTCCCTGTGATTCAGTATTCCCCGGAATCAAGTGTTTTGATTCCCTGTTTGATCGTGAATTTTGAACAGTCAGCATTAAACGCTCATTTTGAGTTATTCCTGCTTTTTGTGTCTTGTACCTGAGTTCTCAACCATCGTCTCACACAGATGCACGTGACAATACGGTCCAACTGATACTGCTGCAAATTCCATTTTCAGATGAGCAGTATCAGTTCTTTTAGAAAGGAGATAAATATGCGTATTACTGTACTTTGAACCATGTTTTATCTTTATTCTTGTCATACATGTCAAATAGCGTGGTGCAGTGGTTGGCACTGTTGCCTCACAGCACGAAGGTCTGGGTTCAAATCTGCCATCTAGCTGAGGCCTTTCTGTGTGGACTCTGTGTGCGGCTACTCTGGTTTCCTCCTTTCTCATTTATCTCTGGATTTCTGAAGCACGTGAATAACAGAAGTAACACTTCTATTAAGTTTGCATAATTTTAAGTAAATGAGACTCCTGTCTGAGCAAACATAACTAAGAATCACATTTGGCAGCAACTTTAATATTAGTTGCTTAAAACGGTAATTCTGAATAGTGTGTACAAACTCAGGAGTCTAAATATACAGCACATATTTCATGTTCCATTTTACGCTTTTTTTTTTTAAAGGCAATTGGTTTACATGGTTTTTCTCAGTAAGGTTCACTAATTAGAATTTACAGTGTAGAGCTACTAAATGAAATATAATTCAGGTTGAAACGCTGTGATGATTCAGCCAATCACACTGTTCCCAGGTTATAAATTTCCAGGTTATTGGGTAACTTCCTCTATTTGTCTCACTCCGTTTTATTCCGGTTCTGTGGCTGTTGCTGTTCTGGAAGAAGCAGTTAATTTTCTACAGTCAGCAGTTTGCTGTGGTTTTAAAATTGTGGTGGAGGTACTATTTTAATAGCATTGCTGATGCTACTAATGGGAAATTATACCACTGCTAAAAATGAACCTTGTGGAGCTAAACCTTTTGTCTGAAGACTTCACTTGGCAGGAGGTTGTTTGGGGGCAGTTTCATCCGCAGGGAGTCTGCATGTAGTCTGCATAAGCAGGTAGAAGGAGTAGCAGTGACTCAACCAACAAGTATATATTCACTACATGTAAATACTGTACCACAAGATGGGATACTCTGGAGGAAAACAATGCTCTGTCAGTGAGTGCATTTCTGGTTGATTTCAGTAACAACAGATCTGTGACTTCATCACATTTAAAGAAAATGTGCACTCGCACTCCCTCCCTAATGGATTTGTGTTTCAGTTTGCAGAAGTCAGCTGCAAAGCGACTCTCCCTGAACTCCAGTTCTTACCGTCACTCCCCTCAGTTTTCGCTGTACATCATATCATGTCCAGGCTGTCATTTACCATTTCCATCCTCAGCCGAATAGCTGACAGGGAAGTCTGTGTGACAGGAAATGAGTTGAGGTTTGCAGTGAAGCATTTTAAAGCGATCTGAATGGAAAATGACCCGACTCCAGCTCTGAACTGTGCTTCTATAAAGGTTCTGTAAAACTCAGGGTGGGGGGCAGGCGCAATGACACATCTATTTTGAAATGTATGCACAGACACAGACTGGCAGCATGTCCATGTGTTCATCTGCTCAGCATTGCACGGCAAAGCAAACAGACACAATCGGATTTATTGACTAAGTGCACGATTCCAAATATCACAGTTAAACTGAGGTTTGCATCGGGACGAGAAGTCAGCATTTATTCTTCACCTCTGTGGTCTCTGTTCATCACAACCAAGACTGCATATAAAAGATGGACGCAACTACGTCCGCATGTTGAAGCTTTAGCATCAGCATGTTGGCTTCCATTTTTTTTTTTCTTGTCGCCATAAATGAGCATGTTTAGATGAGAGGGTGCAGTGCTAGTTATCAGCTAACACTGCCGAGTTTGGCTAACAAACTGCATTGTTAAACTGTACAGCGCACCACCTAAACATACCTGGTACTTAGTGCTAATTAGTGCTAACACACCAATAAAATACTAGAATTTTAATCGCCAAAACTGCAACACAAACGTCTTGGACTGTGCTGCAAAGAAATCCATACAATTGTCAGATATTTTTTTTACTTTTATTTTTATTTTATTGGTTTACAATCTTGTTTCCTGCAATTACTTCCTTACTCTTAACTTCCAGTGAAACCGTTGTTGTGATCAGCCTGTAATCTACAGTGACTCGGCCAATTCATGGCAAGAATTTATGAGTTTGTATTCTTCCATCCTATCAGACTAAACTATAGTCTGAAAATGGTCTTGGCATGGCTTAACCTAAGGCATGTTCTGCTACCATGGTGGGAAAAAAATCATTTCTGCTGAATGTGTCTAAAGTGTGTCCCAGCATCCTTGCTGCAGAACCTCATCTGTCAAAGAGCGAGGAAGTGTAGCTGATGGTGAGCTCAAAATGTCAGAAAAAACTGAAAAATGTTAACTGCCGTGAAAAGTAGCTCTGACAGGAGAGTAAGTAAATGACTTAGCCCATGCGCCTGATGAAGTTTGGAAAGAATGAAACAAAGTTTAATAAATATTTCCGCTTTGAGCAAGACAGTGTGAGGAAGTTTCATTCAGGTGCTCTTACCAAGAATACACCTGCCACTTATTTAGACGAGCAAAACACATGTATAATGCCTTTGAAAGCACTGAACCCCAAATTGCTCCCAGTGTCTGTGCTGTGTGAATGTATGCATGAATGGGTGAATGTGGTTTGTAGCGCTAAATCGCTTAAAGTGAGGCCAGAAAGACATGAAAAGTGTTAAATAAATACCAATCCAAGACCAGCCCGCTGTGCATTGGTATGTATTTGCCTGAATGTGATCACCACACACCACGGGGCTCAGAGAGAAAGTGGGAGAGAGGGAGAAGGAGAAGGGATAGTGCTGCTGACAGCCTGTCAGTTTGCATTGACAACAATGTGACGATGAGGTCTACTCCATTTTGACAGGTTGCCCTATACACACAGATATAAAGAGAGAAGGAGAGAGAGACAGTGTGCGTGCGTGCGTGTGTGTGTGTGTGTGTGTGTGCATGTGTGCTGCAGAAAGGGAAAAATAAATTGGATCACATGATTTCACAGTAATTGCTAGTTGTAAAGCTGACAGGTGGGGTGGAAGCCTGAGACGATGGCACTGAACAATGAGGAGTAGAAGAAAAAATGATCAAAACACAAACACAAACCCTGATATAAAAAAAATATCCCAGCTCGCCACTACTGGCAGGCTTTTTGCCCTCCAAGCTCGGGTCCCCTACCCGAGGCCTGGGAGTTTGAGGGTCCTGCGCAGTATCTTAGCTGTTCCCAGGACTGCGCTCTGCTTGACTGAGATCTCAGATGTCTTTCCAGGAATCTGCTGGAGCCACTTCCCCCAGTTTGGGGGTCACTGCCCCCGAGTGTTCTGATTACCACGGTTATCACAGTTACCTTCATCTTCCACCTCCATTCCAGCTCCCCTCTGAGCACTTGGTATTTATCGAGCTTCTCGTGTTCCTTCTTCTTGATGTTGCCATCACTTGTTATTGCAACGTCTGTCACTACGACCTTCTTCCTTTGTTTGTCCACCACTACGATGATGGACAAACTACGATGTCCGGTTGGTTAGCCATCACAAGTTTGTCTGTCTG
>VUQK01016921.1:0-19227 GCA_015106715.1 Bujurquina vittata
TAACATACTGCCTAAGGGAAGCATGTATAGTGTAAATAAGATTGGTCCAAGCACAGAACCCTGTGGAACTCCATAATTAGCCTTAGTGTGTGAGGAAGACTCCCCATTTACATGAACAAATTGGAGTCTATTAGATAAGTAAGATTCAAACCACTGCAGTGCAGTACCTTTAATACCTACAGCATGTTCTAATCTCTGTAATAAAATGTTCTGGTCAACAGTGTCAAAAGCTGCACTGAGGTCCAACAGGACAAGCACAGAGATGAGTCCACTGTCAGAGGCTCTAAGAAGATCATTTGTAACCTTCACTAATGCTGTTTCTGTGCTGTGATCAATTCTGAAACCTGACTGAAACTCTTCAAATAAACCATTCCTCTGCAGATGATCAGTTAGCTGTTTTACAACTACTCTTTCAAGAATTTTGGCGAGAAAAGGAAGGTTGGAGATTGGCCAGCTAAGACAGCTGGGACATTCGCCATGACAGGATTTTTTTTTTCAATTTATTGCTTAAAAATGTCCAATTTATATTGAATTTTTGAGCGTGGGAAATCTCACTGATGATTTAGAAGTCTCATAAACCCATAAAAACTCATGTCTCAAATATCCCACACTTGGTGTTACGGGGTCAGTGAAGTTCAGGGAGAATATATACTGAAGCTATTTGTGCATTTTTCCAAAAATATGCAACATCATGATATACAATAAGATAAAATACAGAAAGATGTACTTTATTCATCCCAGAGTTGGGATGGCCAAACAGTCCAGTCTCAGGTCTTGGACTAGTCTTGAAAAGTCTATTGTCTCCTGCCTCTCATGCTTATTTCACACAAATTGTCCCTTTTTTGTGTGTCGGTGAAGACAAATTTGTAATGTATTTGAGTAGGAATTATGTTTTAGGTAGCCATGGTGAGGAGCTTTAAAAACACATTGCTGAATTTAACCAAGCAACATTTTGTTGATTAATAATGTTGATGTGTGGAAATCTGCGATGTGTATGACTTTGTCCACCACCATCAGTCAGACCTCCTTAAACTGGCTTCATTTGCCTTTTAAAATGTAAAATATTCTTTCCATGTACATGAGAGCGGAAAAAGAGGGAAGAGGTTGTGTTCAGGGACACAAATAATGTTGGGAAATTCTTCAACATGAGTCTAGAAACACAAATCAACAGATTAAAGGTCGTGAATATTTCACAGACTGCTGAGATCAGGTTAAGCAAAACATGAAAAATACAATAAAATAATTGTAATATCACACAGCAAATGAGGTAATTTAGGTAAGAAAAAACACATACATAAATCTAGTACAATGAAGAGGCTAATAAGTAAAATAAACAAGCAGGTATTGTGGTATGAGTTGGTAAAGATGGTGACCGATATAGAAAATCAATAACAAAAATGCTCTCATCACTCTCACCGTTGCAGAGCCAACCACTGGCACCTCATGTTTAAATTCTGTCCTCTTGCGCTCATTCAGACACCAGAGTCCTGGATCACGGAGAAGGTTTCTACCCGGGAATGTCGATCCCCTGCGCCGACAGCTTCGCCAGCTTCTGCGTTCACGGGAAGTGCGAGATCAACAAGTACAACATGGCCACCTGCAGGTAACTGCCTCAACTATCAATGTCAGCATTCCTGTAACATAAAAAAAATGATGTATTAAGTATGGTGGAAAATGTAAGCCTGAACATTTCAATCACAAGCAGAATAGATCCACTTTAAGTGATGAAACCAACACACAACTATTGCAGTCTGTAACATGACACGGGCTCACATCGCAGCATTGTTAACGTGCTCTTTACTGCCGTTACGTGTGTGACTCAGGTGTGATGCAGGATACAAAGGTCCTCAGTGTGATGAACCTCAGGACTTCAATATCCTCTACGTGGTCCCCAGTGGACAGAAGCTGCACTACGTCCTAATTGCCGCCATCATCGGGGCCGTGCAGATCGCCATTATTGTTGCCGTGGTGATGTGCATCACAAGGTAAGATGACTCAGTTCAAAGGTGAAGGCTCAAAAACCGAGGTTAAAAACATATCAGATGATTGAAATATTAAAGTCAGACAATCTTCGCTGGGATCCATTTTGTGATCCACAACAGCAGGTGGAAACAAAATCAGCGACCAAAGCAAAAAAATCACTTACAATTTTCATGTCTTCAATTTTTTTAGCAAAACATTTAAAACGTCTGTAATGAACAAATAATTTTAAGGTTACATTTGTGAATTTGGCTGAATGAATAAATAACATGTTGCTGACTTTTAATGTAGATCGACTCACACAGATGAGCTGGAACAATTACGGAGCAAAGCTGCTACTCAGCTTTGAGATAAATGAATACTCTGTCATGTGTTTAATACGGCGCTTAAATACCACCGCCTTATGTAGGTTCTTCATCTTTACATTATTTATTTAGTGAATAAAAGAGAAAAAACAACACTGGCATTTCTTCTCAGACTGCGCTAGAATTGATTTAAAATCATACAGCACTGCATTCATTTCTTTATATTTGCCAGGAAGATCGGCAAAATCGGTGCAGGGATTTATTGAAACATAAATGGAAATAGAGGAAAATATGCAAAAACAGTCTGTCGAGCTTGAAAGTCGATATTTTGTCCGACCGCCTTCATTCCTGAGCACAGCCGGAACTCTGATCCTGAAGTCTTCAGGAAGAGTTCTCCGGGCTTCCTGGAGGACATTCACTTCAGTTCAATTCATTTTTATTTCTAAAACAGAAGATTCAAAGCTCTTTTTGCATGTTTGCTGCCTTTTGTTCTGTTTTCTGTTATAAAACGAGTACTTTAATAGAAAAAAGTGCTTGTTTGTAGGCTGGAAGGGTGACGGGTTGGCAGTGGTGCAAATCATTTCACCCCTCACATCAGTGGAGCTTTTACACCTATTTTAATTTGCTGTTAATATAAGTACATTACTAAATCTGATTACAAACAACTTTGTTGGATTTAGGCATTAAAACTACTGAGATGTTTTAGAAAAGATCTCAGTTTGAGTCCAGATGTGTTTCAGAGCTCTGTTGTCCTGGTTCCTGTTTGTTGGCTGGTGCTGCAGACCAAAAACATACCGTACGTACTCCTTGTGCTGATGCCAAAAAGTGACAGTTCGCATCCGTGAACACTAAAGAATTGATTCCTTCTTCATTTGAATCCTTTTCCCAGTAAGACTAATCTTAGCAGTCCTCTGATTGCATTGAGGGGGTTTACAGTAAAGTGCAAAAGGACCGCCCTTATTTGTTGCTTAGGAAGTGTTTGTACAAATCTAATCAGCTTGAAAGTTGGTATGAGCATTTTTATTCTTCAGCACAGCCTGAACTCGCTGAGGCAGCTTTCTTTGAAAGTCTTCAAGTGATCAGGAAGAGTTCTCCTGGCTTCCTGAAGGACATTCAGAGCTCTTCTTTGGATTTCAAAGTGCTTCAGTAGTGTTGAAGTCTGGACTCTGGGGAGGCTCATCCATGACGGACGGTGTCCCATCATGGCTTATTCTATCCAGGGATACTTTTACTGCACTAGCAGTGTGTTCGGGGTCATTGCCATGCTGAAACAAATCTGAGCCACAAATCTCAAACTGGGACGTGTTTCCCCTGATCTTCAGTCCACTGCTCATGTAATCTGGCCACCACTGAACTCTGTTTTGATGAGGCTCCAGCAATCATTTCATGGATCAGCAGGATCAGATGCATCGCTCCGGCCCTGTGTCAGGTTTTTTGTATCCTTTACGGATATTATTTTCAGCTGCTGTTCATCTGCTGTAGTTTTTCTTCGACATGCAATGTCTTATTCCTGCACTTAAGGGCGCACTGCACATCATGTTGACATATAACTTTTAGGCAAATGTCTCTTTGTGAATCACTTCTTTGTAGATTTCGCTGAAGAACTGTGAACAAATGATGTGTTTTGTGCCAGGCTGCCTGAAGATACAGGTTCAAAGAGTTTCTTTGCTAAACTGTTACGTGCAGACACAGCAGAGGTTCAGTTGAGTTTGGTGCCTTTTTATGCTTAAATGATTCATTGGTGTTAAGTGGCTGACGAAGACAAACTTTGAAGAGCTACAGCTCAAGGCTGCTAACCTAAAGACAGTCTGCTCTCCTGGAAGCGAAATAGAAAGAAATGAGGCGTGGCTCAAATCTTTTGCACAGTTCTGTATAATGATCAGATCTTGACACGAAGTTTACATGAGAACATCTTCATCTGAAAACAGTACCGTTTTGATGCATCCCGTTTACCCGAGAACGCTGTTTGGAAACGGGTTCCACAGTGGAGCGTTTCCCTTCCCGTGTGAACGGGGGAAAACGAGGCGCTGGCAGATGCGCCCTTTGGCTGCGACTCCTAAATCTACACGCCAACATTTGGCAGCGTTTTCAGCATCGTACGTTTCCGTGCAAACGGAGATCGTTTCCGAGCCGTTTCCGTCTGAACGTGCTACTTTTTGAAAATGTTAACGTGACACCGTTTCCACTGAAAACGTTCTCGTGTAAGCGGGATCCTAATCACAGCAGGTACTCCGGCTTTCAGGAGACTAACGGACACAAAATGTCCCTGTGTGTGTCTGTGTGTGTCTGTCTTCAGGAAATGCCCGAAGAACAACAGGGGTCGCCGGCAAAAACAAAACCTTGGACACTTTTCCTCAGACACCAACAACAGGATGGTATAGCTGAGTTTGTTGGCGGTCTTTTTTGATAATTTTTTTCTTACGGCGCGGGAATATACCATTTTTTAACAGTAGGTATAGGAAATTTTCATTTTTCTCCTGGAAACTGTTAAAAGAAGAATATTTATTTCAGGGGCCTTAATTTACCTCCTTTTAATTTTGGATGGAATTTTTTGCGCATCCAGTTTTTGTTTTGTTGTGTTTTTTTTGCCGCGAGTAGTACAAGGAGCCGAATCAACACAACCCGCTGTCACACCACCGCCGCCATCTCTGCCGTCTTGGTTTAACTGCTTCAAGGTTTTGTTGCTTTGCGGTATCTTTGTTTAGCTGGCTAACAGAGTAACATCTGCCCCTCTGGAATGTGCTATTTATTGAAAAGTTATATTTCTTTGCCCCACTTCTTTTTGGCTTTTTACTAATAATGTGCAGCTGATGACCAAATGCAGTGTGATTTTATGTTCCCGTCCTTTTCTGTGGGAGGTGCGAGGGGCCCAGCTGGTCACATAGATATGTTTACACTCATTCTTTGGTGTGAAATTCCATGTAAAGACTTCACTGTGTACAAGCAAGCTAATAATTTATTATTCTGATGAGGAACTCTTTTCCTGAAAGTAGCTTTTACTGGAGGTTTTTATGTTAACTTTGATTCAGAACCGTAGTTTCTGTATATTAGCATGACTTGTGATAACTGTGTACTGTGGTGTAGTTTTAACTTTTTAAAAGGAAAAGTTGTCGACCTCGATGGCTCCTCTACTCCTCCGTACGGTGGCGGTGGGAATATGAAAAGTTGGACTGATGATAGAGGACTCTGAGGGCAAAGGTGTTAGTCGGTGGGTTTCTTTTTCTTGTTTTTGTTTCTTTCCAAAGAGGAATGTGTAGTTTGGAAATCAGTCTGTTGGGTTTATCCACACGTTGAAAAACACACGTTGTTCCCGTCAGGAATGACTGGAGGTTTTTGGAGTAAAACCAGTAAAGCCATGAACACAAAGGCAGGAATGCTGTATGCAAGATTGTAAAGGAAGGGCTGGACTAAAAATCGAGGTCAACGTCTTGATCATAATTTTCATCTAAATGGAAGAAGTCTTGGTTGCTGTGATCAAGGGTTTTCTTTGAATGTGAGGGAATAATAATTTTGCTTTTAGTTCTGTTTTTTCCCCTCAGCAAGACATTCCAAGCACAGAGGATCCCACAAGAGAAAAAAAACCAACACAATAATAATACTCACAATACAAACAGAAAAGAATGCAATTTTCTCCTGGTATGAAAATGTGTCATGGTGTGTTTAGATAAAATGCAAAGCAAAGCCTCACATTATTGGCACAAATACAGTTTTGAACAAATATTCCCCATGGTGTGTAAGGAGCAGGATCCTGAATCATTTAGCAGGTTTTCATAACTTATCAGGAAACTCTGCGGTTTCGTTCCCGTTTAGCCAAGCCTCCTCTTTTGTTTCTTCTGTTTTGATCTGAAGTTACATCATCCAGTCTTTTTTATGGCAGTTTCACCTCTTTCATGATCCCAAAAGGAAAACTCACAACAGAAGAACTGAAAGGTCAAAGCGCATACACGGCAGTACCTTTTAGATTCTGGAAATGTGCTACAACAACAACAAAGCCCTAAATGGGTCGGCAGAACCCTCGTTACGCTTCCACTAGAGCCCGAGTGATGTCATCATCAGACGAAGGTGTTCGTTTGGGTTCAAATGCACCAACTTCAGGAAGGAAGGAAGATTGGGCCGTGCTGCCTCCAGCTGGCTATGAATCCACGCTGAAGACGTTACAGTGATGCCATGAAAAGAGCAGTCGGAGCTGATTTTGGTTTCCTTGATTTCTTTTGTGAATGCAATGTACGACGAGAAAATACATGTCAGAGTTGCTGCAAACGCAGTTTGTTTCAATGGGATCTCAGTGCGTCTCATGAATTGTTGGTCCTTGTGTCCCTGATCGAACTGTAACGCTGCCTGTTAGACTCTGGAAGCATCATTTCATTGGAATTAGTGTTTTCACTGAAAGGTGTAACTTCAGCTTCTGATTTTCACATTTATTCAGCTACAGCCTTTTATGTGATTGACCCTCTTTCTGTTCAGTTTCTGATCTCTTTCATTAAAGTCTCATTCATTTAAGCCGTATTTAAAGTGAAAGCTGGTCGGAATATGTGGCCAAGAAAAGTATTGTCATGTGTTTACTACAAACAAAACTGCTGGTTGGTTTCATTCCCAGTTACTACAATTTGGATATTTGTAACATTTTCTTGATCTTAGCTGAATCACACCATTCACCAGCATCCACGATTCATCCACTAAGACCAAACCGGCCCCTTTGGGTTTGGGTTCATTCAGTATGCTGGCAATTCCTGAATAACTGTAAATAATTGACTGTATTTGCTGCTAAAGGCAGTGAGGTGGCCTCCAATGGACGGAGAGGATTTAGGAGCGACCAGATAACTTTAAAGCCTGAGGCTGTGCTGAGGTCCAGTTTTGTTTTCTTCTCTGTATGTTTCTGATTTGAAGTTTTCTGTACCGTCTTAGTCCACACTTACAGGTCGTAGGTCAGCCCCCCCACCCCTCTGCCGAGCAACGTGTTTCCACTTGTTGTCGACCATTGCAGCCGTGACTTCTCTAAATGTGACTAGAATGTGTTTGACATGTTAATATTCTGCATGTAGACTCAGAGAGGCTATTTTTGGTCTCTGCGAAATAAAAAAAGAAAAACTGTTTTTTTATTGTACGCTCGAGTGCTGTGGCGTCTTCTTATGTTACACCCACCATCCTGTGATGAATTAATGATGTTTTTATGAAACTGTGTGTGTGTGTGTGTGTGTGAGGCTGCAGACACAGATTAAGGTGACCTCTGTGATCAGTCGCTGCAGACGAGATAGTTTCTTTTCCCTGATGTCTTAATTTCACATTAATACATGTGGTTGTGCTTTATCGGCTCGTCTATTAAACTGCATCAAAGAGTCAGAACAGCTTTTGATTTAACAACTCTTTAGGCTATTTTAATCACTCATTGAATGCTTTCATTTTAAACTACTTTACGTGCACACATTGAGTTCATGTAAAACATGCTGAACAAAAGAAAATTGAACTTGTTCCTTTTAAATCTACAGTTTGAACATCAGCAGGATGTGAACATGCAGATTGAAGCTCGCCATCCACGTTTTCTATTGAATTTCAAACACATAATCATCACTCAGCGCGGGGTTTTCTGTGATTGATCCTGAATATATTTTTTCTTTGAAAGGAATGTTGTGTTACTAGGCTGTTGTGTTTTTCACGAGAACAGGCTGATCTTATTTTCAAGAACAAGAAGGACTTATTTCCTCCGACCCCATCCACACGTATGCGGCTGTTTCGGTAAATGTAGGTTTTTTTGTGCATTTTTGCCTTTAACCCTAAAATCATCATAAATGTTGTTAATGCAGCAGTTCACAGAGGCCACGTCATTTCACAACTCAGTTTTTTTTGCTTGCAAATAAACAGATCTGACCAATCAGACCACTGCATTTGGCTTGTCACTCAAAACAAATGTTGGAGTGAATATACAATGATATGGAAATAATAAAATACTATTTTAGCTCGCACATACAGCTGCTGCAGTCTGCAGTATGAAATTATTTCTCTGCCTCCTCAGATGTGGCCCCAACCTTGCCCCCCCCCCCCCGACATCCTGAAATACGTACGAACATGAACGATACATGAAATTGTCGCTGCTGCCCTAATATGAGAACTGGATGAACCCAGAATCTCTGTTTCTCCACAGGGTCCTAGTGTGGGGGCTAATTAGCATTAGCTCCCCCCACAAAAATAAAGCGTGAAAAGGACAATCACAAGATTGCATGTTGTGAACAAAACTGGCCGTGCCCAGTGGTAGATTGGAGATTGTGATGAAATAATACTGTAGTGCAGCGATCTAGCCAGAGGGAGGAAAAAGTATCGTATCAGCGACGGGGTGGTGTGTGCGTGGTGTGTGCGGGATACGCGCCAGCTTGCTAATTGCAGTGATTGAACAGTTCTGATAGCGAACCGATGGAAACGTCAGGACCAGCTCATCATCGCATGATGGCAACTTAATTTTTTATAGTGCGTTTTTTGAGGACACTTCGGTGTGTATGTACATTAAACAACAAGTTTGCATGTAAAAAATTTGTCGCTCAGTGTGTAAAGGTCTTTCCAGCTACATCGCCACCTGCTGGCTTGGTGTGCTCTTGACAGCACTTATGATTGTTTTACATGTTTTCATGTTGGTAAGTGAAAAATCCCGCTGTGCCTGTGCACACGGCCTGACACTCACTTATCTCCGTAAAAAAGATAATATATGAAGCCTTAAGCTGTGCGATTTTCCCATCGCGGTCTTGGTGTTTGTGAATTAATGATCTGATTGTGAAACCCAAAGACGTGATGCCAAAGATGCCAGCTGTGAGCCAACCATCAGACGCTGGTTTGTGCAGTGGGTAGGCGCTTGCCTTTCAGCCGGAAGGTTGCAGGTTCGAGCCCTGTCCCTGCGTTGCGTTGTGTCCTTGGGCAAGACACTTAAACCACATTGCCTAACGGTAGCGCCGGTCTCTGGCTGCATGACCGCAGATGCTTGTCTCTGGATGAGTGATCTGAAACCCTCATTTCGTTGTGTGCCTTGTGTGCACAATGACAATGAGTTCAACTTTTTTTGTCCTCCTTTCTGGCACCAATAATGAGCATAAACTCCTTAATGAGGTCACAGAGGGCTGTTTTCACACAGACTTCTATTCAACCTCCTTCTTTTGCAAACAAAAGAGTCGCCCCCTGCTGGCAAATAAAACGAATGCAGGTTGAGACTTGGAAACGCCATCTTTTATACGTTGTTGTTTGGGCACGATCAACTTTAAACATAGTCTATTTATATTCGGTCAGAACAAACTTATCAGAGAAACACATTCTCATTAACATTTATCACTTCACGGATGCTCGTGTGCGTGGTTGTGTTCATGGATGAACCAAGAGTGTCGTTGAGTTTTTCCTCCTGAGGCGGCATTCCTGCGTGTTATGCAGAGCATTGCCTTCATCTGAGCCGAACCTCTCACCTTCCCCTCGAAGGCCCCAGAAGCTGTCCTCTCACATCCTGTCTGAGACCTGGAGGTCCACCATAAAGCCTCAGCTGAAGAAACCTGCTTCCTGTTCTTGTCATTATGAGCACATTTCAGCATATTTAGGGTGAGCTGACTGAAGCAGAGAATGAAGTGATGGGTAAATAAGTCACAAAACAGTGAAGCCTTTTACAGGATTCAGACCAAAGCGTGAGGCAAGGTCCAAACTTGAGGTCCTGAAGCAGCTGAGACTGAGTCATGGTCCTCAGATTCACCTGATGATGGCACTGGATGCAAAAACAGTGCTGACGGTAAAAGCTGGACCGTGGGATGACGTGACTTTACTAATATCTCTGCAGCATCAGCTGGCACGACCACCAGGCTGCAGCACAGGAAACATTAACTTGCTTGACAGTATTTTGCATTTCAGTGCTGATCAGATTTAATTATTAGCTGAAGGTGAGCTGACTGTCACTGTGATGCTGTTCAGACTGGTTACACTGTTTTCTTACATCAGCCCTGATTTTGTGGTTTGAACACAAACACAGATGTTGGATCTGACCTTCAGCTCCCATTACCCCCCCAGAAGAGCATTAATGCTCTAACTGCAGAAGTCAGAGCTGGAGCAGAGGTCACTGCTCGCCACATTAAAATAAACCCTCCACATTTTGTGCCGCACATTGCAGGCACGCCACCCCGGGTAAATATAGAGCCGTAGACCGGAGGCGGTGGGTGCAGAGCTGGGTGGGTCGGGGGGGATATTCAGGGACAGGAGCAGCTGCTGACTTCAGTCCAACACACCCAGCAGGCAGTCAGCTCCAGACTACCAGCCAGTAACGAGAAAATCTGCCAGGATCCAACTTCCATTCATTGCCTCCGGAGGCAGTTTCTCCTCCATGAACAGGAAACATACTGAATGCTTAAATAAAGGCAGAGAGGGAGGAAAGCGCTCATTAATTATATTTAGTCGTTATTAAACTGGAGATGAAGCAAACTAATGAACCATAAATGTTCAGCAGTTGCTTTGTGTACTAACCTGCAAGTTTAAACACTTTTATTACCCAAACAGCAGCAGTGAACTTCAGGTTATAAAGCGTCAGTCAGCGTTTCAAACGTTGTGCTAGCAGAAGACATTAACAAAGGTTAGAGCTGCTGATGCAGTCCCACCTCAAACTCGTCCCCCAAACTGCACAACAGCTGGTAAATGCTCATGGAGGGCTGTTTCATTCAAAATTAGATAAATACTGCTATTGATAAATTAATAATAAAATATTCCATGAAATAAATAAACATTTTTTAAATAAATTTTTATCTTATTTTATTTGAATTTACTTCGTGATTTACTTATTTCAAAATATAGTTTTATTTTGTGAAACTTTTAATTTGTAACGCTACTTAAAGTATTTCAGTGACTCATTTTTTTTAACCCTCTTTTTCATTTTAAGCTCATTTTATTTCATGTTCTTATATTCAAACGAGGAGGCGGAGTTTTATCTGTGGGGCGGGGCTGGTCAGTGTCCCAGAGAACTAAAACAGGAGCTCCCTTTTGCAGAATGCTTGTGCTCTCTGACCAGCCCCGCCCCACAGATAAAGCGCCGCCCCCTCATTTGAATATCAAACATGAAATAAAAAGAGCTTAAAACGAAAAACAGGGTTAAAAAAATAAAAGTCACTGAAATACATAAAGTAGCTTTACAAAATAAAACTCCATTATGATATCAATAAATCATGAAGTAAATAAATAAATCTTGAAATAAAATAAAATAAGATAAAAATTTAGTCAATATTGTTTCATTTCATGGGGATATTTATTAACAATTTATCGAAATATATTATTTAGTATTTATTTATTTAATTTTTACTGAAACAGCTCTCCATAAGTGCGGGTTATGGGGGAAAGGTTATTTCTAGCTTCCTGGCAGCAGATTGACTCACTTGTCTTCAGTACACACCTGTACCAGGTGTATACAACCCAACGGTCTCTCCTCCCGCTCGGTTCAAAAGGACGTACCACAGGATGTCTGCATATGTTACTGAAACGACTGTTAGCTTCATCTTCTGCCATTTTTTTCTCAGTAACAACGCTAACCAACCCTGTGACGCAGTCAGAAAGTTTCTGTGAAACAAAAAAATCTGTTGTAATTTAGCACATTTTTTTGAATCAAATTTTGTCTCAAAATAAATTCCAACACTAATTATGTATAAAACTTTATTGATGACTGATTACGACATCTAACTGGTCCAGTTTTTATTGAGGCTACATTAGCCTGTATCATAATTAGCTTGTGCCTGGGCACATCTGTAGGAAGTAGCTTTGGTGCTAAACTGACGTCACTGCAGGAAAGAGGCCTAACGATACTGAATGATACTGAATGACCCAATCAGAGGGCTACATCAATGCAGCATGTAGTTACATTGCTCGGGAGGTGCACGTTAGCGTAGGGTTTCTGAGGGGTTTGCAGTTATGACGTACCCACTGCAGAAGCATAAATCACACCTTAAAACCTCTAAATGCAGATTTCCACACTTTACACCTGAAAAGTTCCACATCATGTACCTGCTCGTCAATCAGCAGATGTGCGACCAACCTATTAAAAAAAACATGGTTATGTGTACATAAAAGGGTCAAATTTGTGTCCAGGAGCACAAATCAGTCGATTATATTTTGTGAGGACTTCACAAACTGCCGTGAGACTGTGTGTTCATTTTGCTGGGGCACAATGGAGGAGCGTGAAGTGAGGGTGCATTTATAACACCCATTTTTCACCATGAAGGATGACAGATATTTTGCACCTCTGGGTTTGTGCTGTCAAACTGTGAGGCAGAGAGCACTAAATACAACATATTAACACACACACACACACACTGAGCAGTGCTCGAACTACATACACCCCTCCATGCGGTGCTGGTTCAGAGTACTGGGTGTTAAAATAGTGTCTCTGATGCTCCTCCTGCTCTGGAACTGTCAGTCATCTATAAAGAGCCTCAGATCTCAGTCTCAGTCAATGTTTGGACTCTGTTGTCCCGGGAAAGCAAAAAGGGCAGAGCTGCAGTGTTTAATCGCCTACACATTCCCGTGCTGTGTAATCACACCAGACAACTGGGACTTCTCTGCATCTGTCCTTGCAGGCCTGCAGAGGGACTGCTAAGCTGCTGATGGACGTGTTTCACAGCTGAAAACAACGAAAAACTATGAATCAGTCCTGCGTGGGGTGGTGCAGCAAAGTGAGGTTTGAATGGGAATTTCCATCATCCCCTGCTTTGCGTTTCCCAAAATGTCACAGTGTCGCCTTACAGAGAGTTTTTATTTTTAGCTGCAGGGGGGTTTCGCGTGAGCACTGCTGCTCCCCTCTAAGTTTATCACCTGGCCCACATCCCGATGAGGACTGGATCAGGCTCCCTTTGGATCTGAAGCCTTTTTTAAAAGGGGTAGGTGGAGTTTTCTCCTCTCTCCTGTCCCCAGACCTGAGCTTGGGTCACAGCGGTTGGGTGTTGCTGCCCTGGTCTCCCTGCCGGTAACCCCAACGATCCTGGCCCCCATATCCACAACTAACCCGCAACTTTTACGCTTTTAAGTTCTGAACTCAGAAGTCCTGATGATGGATCAGCAGAAGTATCGCACTGCAGGCGTCCAGGAGAAGCTGGAGATCACTGGGATGGAGGACGAGGCCGGGAACCCCATCAGCGCCCTGACTATCCTGTCTTTGCTGGAGCGCGTGGCCAGCATCATCGACAATGTCCAGTCCTGCCAGCAGCGCATGGAGGAGCGTCAGCAGGAGCTGGAGAACAACATCAAGACCATCCAGGGGGACGTCCTGAAGCTGGCAAAGGACCACACCGACACCAGCGGCACCGTGGAGAAGCTCCTGCAGAAAACCCGTAAAGTCAGCGCCAACGTCAAGGAGGTCCGGACACGCGTCGAGAAGCAAAACGTTCGAGTGAAGAAGGTGGAGTCCACGCAGGATGAGCTGCTGACCCGCAACAAGTTCAGAGTCGTCATCTACCAGGTGAGCAGAGTTTACAGTGTTTAAATTTGTATTTCTGGGCTTTGACTCTCTGAATTCTGCTGACTGAACACTTTTCTGAGTGCTGAAGATGTGACCGGTTATCACTGAGACTGAAGTAACCAAGTTTTGAACAGTGTGGAAACAATTTACATGATTTTAAACTACAGACACTGTGTGTCTACATGGCTTAGCGGCAGGGTTTGGATACATCCTCTCACTGTTTTGTACCACGATGAGCCTTTGAGGACTTAAATGGACACAGTTAAAGAATAAAAGAAAGAAACCAAAAAGATCAATTAAATGGACGACAACTGCAGTTAGCCAACAGTATTCAAACTGTAATCGAATAAAATAATTTTGATTAGATATATTAATAGAAAACTGGTGATCTAGTCAATCACAATATGTTAAGCATTTTTCACAACTGGCGGGCAAAACAGAAATTCTCTTCATCCTGACCCAGGGAGCCCGATCTCATCGGTACTCTCGCCTTAATGAAGCTGTGATGTTGTGAACGGCAGCATTTACAGTAGAAGTCTAACTTAGCAGTGCAAAAAGCTTTTGAAACTTTATTTTCCGGATTTTTTAGATCAAAAATGTCTACATGTCATTTGTATTCATGTTTATCGAACAACTGAAGTTAAAGTTTCAGCTTCAAAACAACTCAAATAACTGCAGATGTGTTTCCAGGAGTTTTTCTAGAAGGATTTGGACACCACACACTTCAATCTGTCATAAACGGCGACCACACACTTGTATCAGCACCGCAACACGATTGGCTCGTGTGTTTCCCAGTGTGGCCTTTATAAAGCAGGTGATTGGCTCTTTGGCAGACGGGTGGGAAAACTGCCATCTTTGGATTTCGGCAATTTCTCTGTGGAAGTTTTTCAGGGATTCTGTAAGTGTCACAGCTGAGCTTTACAATATGTCTGAGTGATAATATTTGTAATAAAACCAAAGGTGTCCACCTGGTACTGGGTGGGTAGCCCAGTACCAGTCAGGACTTTGTTGACTCTCTGACATTTTAAGACACGTCCCGCTCTCACGATGACTCATCAATGACTTAAATAGACCTTCAGTCAATGAAAAGCCCCCAAAACTCTCCAGAAACAAACCCCGTGAGATAAACATCAAAGTCACTGGATTAATTTAACAAATGGTAAATTTCCACAAATCCCTTTTTAAGTGATTCATTAATCAAAAGGAATATTTGAGTTATTAAATCATAAAATTGAGGGTTGTCTTTCTGAATTTTGTTCAGAAAGACAACAGAATTTCTCATAAAAGCTGTTTTTGTTGATCTTTTTAAATTTCTGAATAATTTCACGTCTTGAATCATTGGTTGAATTAGAAGAAAGAGAAAGAGCTTGTCATTTCTTCTTTTCAGTGTGAGTTTAATCAAATGACCAAAATACTGGCTCTGGGTGGTCAATTAATGTTGAATTTATTGTTTATTTGGGGGGTTTAATAGACTTTAAATGGCACAGTTATCAATGAAAAGCAAAAGAAACTAAAATAAATTGAATGGACAGAAACATCTCAGTCACAGGCATAGAGAAGGTCTGTGAAAATATGTATTCCCTGACTGGTTGGTGACTGGCTGGTGAGTGGTTGGTGACTGGTTGGTGACTGGCTGGTGACTGGTTGGTGACTGGTTGGTGACTGGTTAATGACTGGTTGGTGAGTGGTTGGTGACTGGTTGGTGAGTGGTTGGTGACTGGTTGGTGACTGGCTGGTGACTGGTTAATGACTGGTTGGTGAGTGGTTGGTGAGTGGTTAATGACTGGTTGGTGACTGGCTGGTGTTGTGTCTTACTACTGAAGTGACGCATTATAAGAGACGAGTTTTACTTTGAAGGTGAATTTTCTGCTTTTGCACTTTCGGTCACACATTTCACCACCGCTCAGTGAGCGGTTCAATTCAATTCAAATGTATTTATATAGCGCTAAATCACAACAAACAGTCGCCTCAAGGCGCTCTGTGTTGTAGGTAAAGACCCTGCAAGTGACTGTTTGCATCTTTCATGCAAACTACGGGTACCTGTAGGGCTGGCTAGTGACCAGAGCTGTTACAGGGAGGTTTTTGGTGCAGCAACCTCTTTGTGCTCAAACAACCACTCACCAGGCAGACGGAGAATACACATTTGTCCCTGGGGACAGTGACTGAGGCCTAATCTGCTTACAGTGGTTTCAGGGCCTTAAACAGCAGAATCTGTTAAAAAACAAACAAACAAAGAATTTATTCCCCAGGGAAGGTTTCTGAGCTAAACCGGATCCAGATTTCTGTTTACGAGGAACCGGAGAATAACTAAGTATCCGGAATTAAATAGACCAAAGAGTGTGCCGAGCAGCAAGATCTTAACTGGATGAACTCTGACTCAGCTCATTAAGCGGCGGACGCAGTGAGAGGGCGGGCATCGATGTGAGGAAATGAAGAGCGGATTAAGTTCAAACTCAAGAGAGCGCTCAACTCCGAAACATTGACAATTAATAGAAAAGCGTCCTTGTTATGTTGAGAAGCGCACTTTCATCCAAAGTGTGGGTGACCTTAATCAGATCAGGTGGACTCACTTCAAAGTTTTTAATCTAAAACACTCGACTGAACTCTTTAATTTATAAAGCTCAGCAACATTTACATGAATAAAATCTCCCATCAAGTCTTCCCTGAACATAAAACAATGAAAAAATGTCCAAGGAGACGTGGGATGGGTTCTTTAAGAGCACAAAGTGAGTCAGAATATGGCTGCTGGTAAAGAGATGGACGGGCTTTAAAACAGCATTAAACTGGTGCGCGGTGGGATTTTCAGCTGGTCAGGTGATGGACAGAAAATAAAAAATCATTTCTGGGAACTGAAAGATTCATAAAGGTGATCAAAGGCTCGGCGTTCATAGCTGTAGGCCTGATAAGTTCAGCTTTTGTCAGATAAGAGCTGCCAGGCGCACCAAGAGGGGAGCGCTTTCATTTGAGCCCTTTGTTTATTTATTAATTACACTAACGATGAAGGTGAACTTATTTTTTGTATTAAGGATGTCAAAGACAGATTCTTACCCATCACACACTGACACGTATATTAATGTGAAGTATCTATGTGGTATTCTAACACCAGTACCCAGTTAATGTGTTTGAATTTTATCAAAGTATTTCTGTTTGCTGCCTAATATTTTGGATTTTACTGCAAAGCTTTAGTTTGTGATTCCTGAGCTTTACGCTCACCTTTCCCTTGAACGAGATTAGCAGATAACCAGCGCCGAACACAGACGCGGCCTGTGGTTTTGTTGTTGTTGTTAACGCACAATAACTCAGACCGCAGGGCGCGAGAACGTTTCTCCTTACAGGAGCTTCCAGCTCCGGATCCCCAAACCCTGAACTCATTTAGTTACACAATAAAAAACACAAAACAAGTGGTGTTTAGAAATTAGTTACAATATAAAACCGTCGATATGTGACCTCTTCAGGAAGAGTCACTAAGATGTGAGTGTGGACGTCAGGCTGAGGAGCAGGACTTTGTCATGGAGATGATCCAAAAAGCACAGCAACATATTAAAGACTGACCTGGTGTTGTGGCTGCATCGTCTGAGACGTTGTCTTGGTTGCCTCGGCAGGAATAAACTTTTGCTGAGTTTATCCCTCGCCCTCCGTCCTCCCTGTGCTAGCGTGGTTACATTAGCCTGACCACAGCGCTGCGCTAACCACCAGGGAGCACATCATTAAATGTCAGCTAGCCTCCAAATGTTGCTCGTGTTTAGTTTTCCATCCAAGGTTCCTTCAGTGTTCTGTGTTACAGTTCTTCAGTCAGGACGCGGCACATCGTCCTCTGATGGAACCTTGCAGAGTTGGCCTGTAATGAGGGCTCGTTTAGCTGAGCGTACCACGGAGCCTCGGCACAGTGGGGAGCTTTTTATAGATTTGTTTTCCTGTGAAATGCACAGATTTCACTTCACGATAGTTTGCAGAGCTATGGAACAGTTTTGATCCGTCTGCCTCTGGTGTTATTTATGGTCTCTGCTCACACACATCGCATTTACAAGGTTGATGAAGACAATAATTTGTGCCTGTAGTCAAAATGCCAACCTCTCACATTCCCGGTGAAAACACACATTATGGGGGGCTATGGAAGTCATCCCTCTCTCTTTTCCATCCAGCTCTGTGGAGATAAGTTGAGCAGTGAGTCTTCCGTCCTCCATCATGTTTTCAGGCTTCAGAATAGTAACCGGAGCTCTGTGTGAGCTGCTAACAGCTGCTGTGGATCCGTGACAGAGGGACCTATTCTGGGATGACAGCGTTCTCCCTCTTTGCCAGCAGGGACGGGCCATAAACTGCTGTCAGCCAGAATCAGGCTCTGAAATGTCGGCTTATCACAGCGGTCAGGATGCAGCGAGAAACCGGGTGTCAATCAACCTGACCGGCTGCTAAAACGCAGCTGACGAGATAAAGCAGAAGATGAAAGGAGTCCTGTAAGATGACTTAGTATCACAGAAAGAGATGGGAGGGCAGAGGGGCTGTGTGAACTTAACTCTTCCGTTGTCCTGTTCCCTCCTCACACTGTTTCACTGAGGCCGTAGTCTCTCAGTTTGGCAGCTTTCTGCCGTCGTGGCTGCACGGCTGCTTTGTTCCTCTGCACCGTCCAGCCGGCAGCTCATTTCACCGTCAAACGTTCGACCCACTGAAACTCGTCTGTCGCCTGTTGCATCACTTTGATAATGTTGCCTGTCTGAGCGCTTTGGAGCAGACGGCGCTCGCAGTGTTGCAGAGCGACGGTCGGCGCTCGCTTTACCGCCGCACGTGTTCGGCACTGGTGTGAACCTCGGGCCGAGCGGTATTAAATCACTGTAACTATGTAAGGGCATTTTACACACTGTAATTATAAAATCAATGAAACCGTGGAAACATGGACCCTTTTGTGTCTCTGTGGGCATTTTGCATCCATTTGTACTTCGTAAGTTTACTTGCCTGAAAATGACAAAAAGTCACAAAAACATTTTGTGTCTGTGTGTGGTTGTTTTTGTGTCTTTAATGTCTCTTTGTTTTATATATCTGCTGGTAGTCATATTCATTAACTCAGTCTCTGTACTTTAGTGTCTCTGTGGATGTTTTTGTGTCTCTGTGGGCATTTTGCATGTTTTTATGATAATTTAACATCTTTTAAAGATCATTTTTTGCTTTTTATTTTCACCCTGCTTTGTATGTCTGCGTGTGTTGTTTGTTGTCATTCTGAAGCACTTTGTGTCCTGCTAGTATTGCGCCTCTGAACCGTTTTTGAGCTGTTTTTGCCTTTTGGAGCATTTTTAATGAAGTTATCTTAAAAATATCAATGCAGTTGAAACGACCATCCAAGACGTCTGTGCTCCAGTTTTGGTGAGTGAAATTGTAGTATTTTATTTCTCTGTTAGCGCCTGTTAGCAGATATCGGTGTCTATGTGATGCACTCACACAGTTCATGGATGCAGATGCTAACCAAACCAGCTAGCATTAGCTAGTAGCATAGCACTCTGTCTG
>VUQK01016922.1:12226-23817 GCA_015106715.1 Bujurquina vittata
AGAGGGAAAAAAAAAGGCACCCCCCCCCCCCCGCTCAGCAGAGAGAGAGAGAGAGAGATCAATGTGTTTCGTATGCGTTCCTCCCTGCATTTCACATTTGGATTTCAAGGCTCCGCAGCACCACAAACACACAGGTGCATGCACAGAAAGTGACACACACACACATTCATGCCCGGTGTTTATGCAGCTCACAGTAGCTGTACGAACAGATTCTCTCTCGTCCCTCATTCTGGATGCTATTCCCATTGACTTTGTTGCAGAGAAGATCCTCTGCAAGGAGCGCTCTTATTTCCTGTTTTTTCTTTCATGTAACAAAAATATCCTAACCCCCTTGCAAATTAACAGGGGTTATGTGACAGAAAGTTTCTATATATATATATATATATATGCAGTGCTGTCACAGAATCAAATTAATAAATCTGCAAGGTGTCCACTGAAACTTTCTCCCCACTGACGAGACAAACCGAAACCTAATTTGTTCTTCACATCCCAACAGCCTTGTTTTCATGCTGCTGACCTCACTCCCCGTCACTGTGTACAACTTTAATGACATTTGACTAGACAAGTGGCATTGCCAGCGCATGTTTTTCTCTAATGCGGTGCGTGTTACAGTTACTTTTTCTCGGTGTCTTTTGAGAACCAGTACACACTTTAACAGGTTTGAGAAGAAACTGCCACGTTGCATTATTTAGTGGAAGTTGGGAGCAATTTCTGTTGCAGGAAAATCGGGGCTGCTTGGAATAATCTGTGAATTTCTTGTGGTAGCTCTTCCCATAAACACTCAAGTCTGCGGTTTCAGCTTTGGGACCTTCGCAGTGCTGTGCTGATAGCAGCATCTTTCTCTGCGGCTTCTGTCGTTTTTCTGTGGAGACGGATGGAGCTGTGTTCTGGACTTAAACCCTTTAAAGAGGTTCTTTCAGTATGTAACGTTTTTTCAGTTGCTGTCATGTGTTTTCCTACGCAGAGGCTAGCTGGAAGGCTGTGGTGATGGTCTTCAACACTATTCATCTCCCTCCCTCTTTCTTTTCACGAACAGAGTCCAACACCGCTTCAGACAGCAGCTGGCGAGGGGAGTCCTTGTTGTGGTCCGAAGCCTCCGTGAGGTTGGCATAATGCCACATAAGCCTTTTCCCACCAGCATCAGGTTCTGGATGGAGTGGCTCTCCAGGAGGATCTCCTGGAGAGTAGAACAAGGACAACTGGAGGGACGGCGAAAAAGATATCAAGCACCTAGAAGATTTAAACTTTGGCTTTTGACAGATGAGATGAGGTGTCAGGAGAAGAGCTTTCCACTTTCAGACTGATCCGGGAGAACTGTTGTTTCTCCCTGTTTCTATCTTTATGCTAAACCGATTGAATCAGTGGTTATAGTCTTACATTTATTACAATAACGTTGAACTATTCCTTTAAATATACTGTACTCTGAGCGAACTGGAAGACCATCCTTTACTTTTTGCGTGGTGATGCATCGATATGAAGTGCAGGTTACTGAGGACAGAACATTTACTTTCAGATACTTGTCCATGAAAAGAAAATAGCCAGAGATTGTCTTCTAAGAGGAAGCTGTGCCAAAGCGATTTCATAATATTTATACCCAGGCTGCTTATCACCCAGAAAATGTCGAGAAGTATTAATATGTAACATCTTGCAGGGCTCTCCAGGACACTTGCCATGGCTCCGGAGACGGAGAGAACCGGGTGTTATCGAGGCTTGGCAGTGTGACTTGGTGATGGTATCAGCCATGTTGACTGGATTCCATTAGGCAATGCCCACATCTATGTCTACTGAACATATTGGCTCACACTGCAGGGAACACAGCGAGTGATAGGCCTGCAGTCATGACATATGAGCTATCATCCACCATCCAGGAAGGCATATCGGCACATACACATAGTCTGCTGCAGACCTGATGCTGCACTGCAGAGATTATTGAAGTCTCTCTCTTCCCCTCATATAAATCATACTTTGGTCAAATAGCAGCAGTTAGGATGATGGGAATATTCTTCAGAGCCCCCCCCCCTTTTTTTTTGTGAACACTCTGACTACTTTCCCAGATGCCCACATTTCTCAACACTAATAGGATGAGTCTTTTTTCCCCCCATTGCCTTTGTATGCACAGAGCTGCTGATTTAAGCAGCAGATTTGCATTGCAAAGACAGTAATAGAAAAATTCAAAAAACAGAACAAGGGTATAATGAGACAGCAGATAAAGGATAAGTAATGAGAGACAGTTCCCTGTTAAATGCACTGGTCCTTGGAGGTCAGAGATTCAAGTTAGCCTGTGCTAAGCTGTGCATCTGCATCCATGCTGTTGTTTTAATGAGTCCCAGACTTACATCGCCATCAGCAATTAAATAAAAATCAATGGGTTTCTATTAAGTCTAGTCACCTACTGAAGTATAAGTGGCTGAAATCCCTTACATGCTCAAAGAATATTAATAAATATCAAGGGGAATTGTCTTTCATCATAATTTTATGTTTAATTATCTTGAGGTATTGATCATCTCACCATGAAATGCATTTATGAAATTATACACAGGAAAATGATTAACAGTACAATAAATACTAAAGAGTACTACCAGTTCTGCGCTGTGGGGAAACTTTCAGAGCACAACAGCTGGATAAATGCAGGGCTGATGCACGAAACTTTAAAAGCAGAAGTAATTTCTCTTCTGCAGAGCACAGCTCTGCCGCTTGTCATCACTCGAGCGGCCACCTTTCTGTCTCTGTTTTTCCCCTCCTGCCTTTCTCTGTTAAAGTCTGCTTTGTTTGGAATGTGGGTGTTCATTCATTTTCTTCTGCGGCAACTTGCAGGCTCAGGCTTGAGTTCACAGTTCTCCCGTAGCTCAGACAAACACATTGTGTAGCCTGTTAGGATTATCTACAGAGGCAACAAGCTTTGGAGACACTGCCAAACAAAATCCTAATTACGCCGAATGCACTGTGTGCGCTCTTCTAGCAATATGGTGTCTCCTAAAATGTTCCGACGTGAGCGGCCAGGCTTTGTGAGGCGCTGTGACAACGGGCCTGAATCTTAGTGCGGCATTAGCTGTTAATTTCAATTAAAAATATATGTTGAGAAATAACAAAAACTCACATGTGGAAATGATACACAATTTGATAGCAATGTGTAAAAAAAACTGGTACATTATATTCACAAAAAAGAAAAATCAACAAATGTGCACGCTGTGCTTTTGGACAGACTCGAACGCCATGTTGCACCGGGGGCTCAGCGGTTAGAGCAGGTGGTTTTATTTGTTGCCTTCCAAACTAGCAGGAAAAATCTGGTCAAATCTGGCAGATAAGGCTCTGGAAACACTGCTCCTATTGGGACAAAGTGCATCTGTCCATATGACTGGATCAGGCTGGAAATTGTACTTAAAAACTTCCCATGCATATCTATGTACACATGCACACAACTGTAGATGTGTGCATGTGTCAAACAGTCATGGTAAACATAAAGTGCACATTCTATATATTCTAAAGTTTTACATTTCAGGACACGACAAAAATAAATAATCCTTAACAGCTCTTAAAATGACATAAGATGACATCAGATGAACCTGTGGCTTATTACAGTCTCATTATTTATTTGACAAAACTAAACCAAAAGTACAGAAGGAGCATGTGAAAAATGAAGCATACCTTTACTGCCTCCATTGGAATTACAAGCATTGGTAGCATCTAGGTGCTGCCAATAATGCACTTGATTAACTGACCATCAGTAAGTGTGAGCAGCGCTACAGAAGAAGACGTTTTGTCAGTTTGCTGGTCTGGAGCATTCAGGTGTGTTTTAAGGAGGAAAGACATCAGCAATGATCTTAGAGAAGCAATCTATCAATCTAATAAGGGTTATGAGGCCATTTCCAAACATTTTGAACTCCATCATTCTACACTGTGGAAGATTATTCACACTTGGAAAACACTGAAAACTGTCGCTAATCTTCTGAGGAGTGGACGTCCCAGCAAATTCTCCCCAACATGCAATGCTCAGAGAAGCTGCCAAAAGCTCAAGAGCTACATTTCAGACTCTACCTGCCTCAGGTAGCATGTTAAATGTTAAATTCAATAACAGCACAATTAGAAAAAGACTGAACAAGTACGGCTTGTTTAGAAGGCTTGCTGTGAGAAAGCCCCTTCTCTCTAAAAAGAACATGGCAGCATGGCTTAGGTTTGCAAAGTTGCAGCTGAAAAAACCTCAAGACTTCTGGAATAATGTACTTTGGACAGAAGGGATGGAGATGTTTGGATATAATGCACAGCACCACATTTGGAGGGAACCAAACACAGCATATGAGCACAAATACCTCATAGCAACTGTCAAACACAATGGCGGAAGTGTGATGATTTGGACGTATTTTGCAGCCACAGGACCTGCAGTCACTGAGTAAACCAAGAACTGCAAAAGTATTTTAGAGTCAAATGTGTGGCCATCTGTCCAAGAGCTAAAGCCTGGCCTGCAGAGGGACAATGATCCCAGCAAACCTCCAACAGAGTGACTGAAAAGGAAAAGACTGAAAAGGTGTCGCTGTCATGATGATGAGTGTGGATGTGGACCCCAAATGCAGACTTACACACAGCAGACAGAATAAAAACTCGAAGCGTATTTTTAATGACGGTTCGCAGAAACAGTCTACAAGGTGCAAAACCCGGAAGTTCAGAAATATCCTGAAAAGAAGGATTAGGATAAGGAAATCCACACCAGTAGCAGGAACTGAATACAAAAGAATGCATGATAGAGAAAAACTAAACAGTAGATAAACTCAGAATCAAACACACACATACCCAATGGCAAAACACAAAATGCTGGGTCCTAGAACCAGGACCACGACAGCTGCAGTCAAAGTCCAGACCTGACTGACGCACTGTGACAGGACCTTAAGAGTGCTGTGCATGAATATGAAGCCACATTATAAAGACGAGTGGGGCAAAATTCCTCCACAGAAAACAATTATTTCCAGTTGTTGTTTTTACACACTGCTTTTGCCTTTTGCCTTAGTCTTTGTTCAATAAATAATGACATAAATAATGTAACATTCAGCATGTATTTACCCACATATAAGACCTGGTAAAGACTAGATAGTTTTTATGTCCTGATATGTAGAATCTTCGAGGGTCTTCTTTCTTTTTTTCCCATAACTGTATGTAAACATATCCAACACATGATTAGGCCTTAAGATACAGATAATAGAGTATGTACAGTATGCATAGATTTTGTGATATTGTGGATTATAGTCTGAAAACCATTTTCTATTTCAAAGCAGAAAGCAGTGTTGAGATTACACCTTATGTTTACAAAGTGCGTGCAGAATTCCATTAATTCTTTAAGGCTCATAAGATTCACTGATGGCTGTGAGCAGGAACAAAAAAATCAATAATACATAAATGTAACTCACCATTGACTGACTGGTGAAGTTTTTCTTTCAAAAGTTGCTTGTTTTGTACATGGCTGAGGGGAGAAACGGTCCACTCATCCAGGAAATAAGAGAGCAGTCATGTGATTTAGAGAGGAGAGTCTCTGTCAGGCATCCAGTCCACCTGAGACTGAGATCATTCTAGGTGTTCAGCAGCCCGTTGATGGATAGACACACTTATTTTATTGCTTTTGCCGGCCTTTGATCATTCTTTTGTGAACACACTATTTCATGTTTTATCTGCACTGCAAGATTATTTGCTATATATTATATTGTGTACCCAGAGACCTGTGATCTCCAAAGGAGACTTCAAGGAGAGGGTGAGTCGTTTCCCCTCCTGGTTTCTGTATAAGTGTGTGTGTGTGTGTGTGTGTGTGTGTGAGAGAGAGTGAAAGATCATCCCTCTGGTTGATTAAACCACTGCACCTCAAAGCTCCTCATGGCCTTGGTGTTTATTGGCAGGCACTTCAGAAAGACGCACTCGCAGGTGCAATAAACACACACGTGCATGTACGCGCACACCTACACAAACCTTACTAGCATCCCCAATTCTATTGAGCTCTGCTTCGTAATGAGCATCTAACAGTAATTTAAGGCCATAACACTGACACCCATATTGATCGAGGTGGACAGGGCATGAAGAACACCCACAAATCAGCACAGTGGTGTTAAATATCCTCTTTCATAAGATAAATCAGCGCTCACCATAAGTCCACACCTTCCCATTTGCGTCTCAGCAAATTTGTATTTCATATCATGTTTTATACTTGACATCATACTGCTATTTATTCACACTCTCTATAAAATTATATTCAATTTTTGACAGTGGAATAATGGGTACTTGTGACTTATAGAAAATAAAAGGTGCAGCAGGGTAGGAATTTGCATAAAGGACATGCTTAAAATTCTGACACTGTAACTTATCTTACAGTGAGGGGTAACATTTATTATAACTTCTGCATTTCTGCTTTTAAATGGGACCATCCAGCCATCCATTCATGCATCCATGTATCCATGCATGCGTGCAATCGTGCATCCATGCATCCATCCAGAGAGGTGGGCTAAATCTATCAATTTATCACAGGGCTAATATATAGAGACAGACAACAGTCATCAGTTAACCTAAATGTGGGAGGAGTCTGGGGTATCAGAGAGAACCCACACGTGCATGGATAGAACATGCAAGCTCCAAACAGAACGAGCCTGGTCGGCTGCTGGGTTCGGACCCAGGGCCTTCTTGCTGTGACGTAAGAGTGCTAACCACGTCTGCCCAATGATACAATATCACAACTGTAACTCCTGACTTTGAATTGAAGTAGAGAACAACAGCAACAAAAACAATTAATAAGAAAAATATTTGTGACATTTGTAAATAGATCTGACTGACTGACGTTCTGACAAATGTGATGGATTTCAGGACTCTGAAAACAGCATCTGTGCAATGAATGATTCATCAGTAACGTGCACTTAGTCTGTCTCAGTTGTATAAATTGCTTTGTGTTTTACTGTACTGTCGCTGTCTCAGGGGCAACTGATAGCTAAATCTATGAATGCTATTAAATCATCCTTATTTCACTGACATCTCAGCTGAGACCAGTTTGAGAGTAGATAACAACTTGCATTATGAAGTTACTTCTGCATAAATGCATGCAACTTTCTAGTTCAGAGATCCACATATGGATCCTATGAAGACGCAGTTAGTTAATTGACTCAAACAGAAGCAACTACTTCAGCTCCTGTTGATGCATTGTCAACAATCATTGTCAGAGGTAGGCTGCATTCATTGGTAATTCTCAAAAATAGCCTCTTATACATACCTGAACTGTATTTGAAATTACCCGCCGCCTCAGGAAAAAATTGCTCTCTTCTGTAGTTGGCCAGACGTGTTTGATAAGTACAGTAACATCTGCACACACGAATACATCCTCAGCGGATGAGAGGAAAAACTCTGCATGTTGAGTGCGTGCTTGAGGTAACATTACTTTCTGATTTAAGTGTCTCAGTGGGTTCAGCTGGAAGAAGAGCAAGGGAGCCGTGCATGAAAAATAAATTTCCTTGACATTATTATTGCCAGCCAGATTTATTTACTCATTAGCAAAGTTGCCCGATGGTTCTGCCCCACTTTATTCCCTGTAAATGTAAAATATGAAACCCTCTCGCACTCCCCATGACATCCTGTCCTGATTTTGCAAACGGAAATCGCTCCATGAGAATTTCCACCTTCTACATATACAGGGCTTTTGTATGCTTACATACAAGGAGGCAGAAGGCCTGTAAAAGTGGAATGAGACTTTTAATGGCTTCCTTTTTGTTTGGGCAACTCTGGTCCGTATTGGTGGTAAATTTCACAGCTCCATGACCCACCAGTTAAAAACTGGAACACACTAGCATCAGAGTTTTAGGCACTCAATCACAAATTGCTAAGCCTACTACAACATTCAGTTTGCACACTAAGCCCACGAATGGGAAGCAGCTCAGAGAAGCTGCTGAAGAGCTGACGATCATCATTAACATCTGCCTCAACAGTGACCTTTATACAACAAAATTTCATGTAAGTCCAGAATTCATTTGCTTTTGCTACAAAATGCAGCTGAGCCAACAGCTTCGCTGATCTCTGGCGTGCTGTGGCTGGCATTACATTCCCAGGAATATGTCTTTCCCTGTGTGCTTTTACAGTAGCGTCCTAATAACTAACATTCATGGCAGGTGCAACGCCCAAATGTGATTTTACAAAGTCTACTCCAGCATAATTTTAATGCAATGTGCTACATTTTTAAAAACAATTTTGAACCCCGGTCCCACGACAAACCAAAAACTATTTATTGCCACTTTTCATGAAATTGAAAAAAAGCTTTTTCATTTTCACTAAAAACTACGCCCAGTCTTTTTCTGGCCTTGTGCCTGGAGGATCACAGGCTATTTAGTAAACATAATTGTGCAGGGTGAATTTCCATTTGGTTTCATGAATTCTGCATATCCACATTTTGCAAACATCCGGCCTCTTGCTGCCGAGTGTTTAAAGCTGTTTTGTGCAGGTTTACTCCAAGTCGATGTGTGTCGATGGCCCAACCAGAAAAGGATCTTGCAGGTGAACCGCCAAATATAAAGTGAAATACATTCATTAGTGTGCGGTAAAAATAAATAAATAAGAGGGAATTGTGAGATTTCATGCTAGCAACCTAATTAAGTGATAAGGTGTTGTACACAGTTCCTGGAACTTTGCGACACTGCATGCTGTTTTTCTAACTACCTTTGTCACTGTGCCCTGATTATTGCTAACACAGCCTGCTGGGCTTTGGGAAGACTGAGAAAATGTTGCAATAAAAATACAGTGATGTGCTGGACTCACTTTGTCTGAGAATTCCCAGTTGCAGAGACACAAAACATACAGTATCAGCGACATATATTGTTAGCTGTGTTAAGTTATTAGTCCTTAAGTTAAAAGGGATATCACAATGCTGAGGTAAAGCGCTGTCCAAAGGTTTTGAGTCTCCCATTTCTTTATATTGTGATTCCAAGGAGCCAGATGTGCTTATAAAAAAAAAAGCCTAACTGGATAGAAAAACACACAATGTAACACTATCACTCGTGTATTGGCCTCCCCGGAGCCCAAATTCTGAAGAGTGTGAACACGTTTTAAAGAGTATTTTTTTCCTCGTATACAACACCTGCAAAGCCAGCTTTAAACATTCTCCTTTGGCCTTTAAACATCAATTTGTTGATCCAATCCACAGAATATGTTTTAATGTTTTTTTTTGAATATGCATTTATAGTAGTGATGAGGGTGCTGTCAGAGCTACACTGTTGTGGAAAATTGCCACACACCCTCCAGCTTATCAGAATAAAGTAGTCTCCATGGCCGTCCATTATATATAATTAATTTGTGACGTTGCTACAAACACGCCATTTACAACTGTGCGCTCCTTCTTGTAACACACTGAATGTGAATTCTGTGACACATTACTGCGTCTGGAAGCATAAAATCGTCCAACACAGAGCTTCTCTATTTCTCTGCTGGAGTTTTCGCTTTACCTGAAGCAAAGCTCATTTCACTGGAAAATTGGCTCTACCACTCAGCTCCCCCATTCTCTCCACCTGCCTCTCTAAATTCAGCCGTTATTGTAGTGCCTTAAGCACTAATCCAATTAGCTATAGGAAGCAAATGGAGCTATCTCCCATTTTAGTTTGTCACCTGTGCAGGGGGCAAGGGGAGAGGGAAGCAACGGATTTTAAGGGGGAATTGTGACTTGAGGGTTGGGGGATAGATGGTAACTGGCATGCAAGTTTCTCAAGCCTGCAGAAGAAGAGTTTAGACATCAAAGTAAGCCATCAACATAAAATGATTTGGTTGTTGATTTTTTATTAGAGAGGGAATTGCAGAAAAAATATGAAATCACAAACGTGGCTCTGCTCCATTTCTTCCACCAACACCTGCAAACGCATTTGCTGATGGCGTGGATTTACAGGTTGCCCGTTAACAATTCACCACTTGGTGATTAAACCTCAACACTTCACTCCGCTGACTTGTTTGACCCTCGTCCACGCCCTCAGGTGGACGGTCAGATTACTGGCACGGTGCCGATCTGTTAGACATGCGAACATATCTTCAGTTCCGATGCACTTGCCCTAGGCTGCCCTTGGCAGTCAGGCATCCACGCAGCAGCCATATTTCTCGGAGTGCTTCATTTAATGCCAGATGGTGTCAGCGCTTGCAACGCCTGGAAACAGTGTGGGTGGTGGATTCAGTATTTACCTGCAGCGATGTTTTTAAAATGAGTAAACGAATGGGCTTGCTACCACTTTATAGTTTAGACACACCATGAAAAACAACTATTTTCAGTCATTTAAGTGTCTGTACGGGCTTCATTTTTTTTCTCAAACGTAAGTCTTTGCAGTTAGACAACATGAAGTTGCTGGTAGTTTGATTTGAGTCACATCGCTCATTTGATTTCATCCTTAAATAATATAAAACTGACATTATTTCAGAGGTGCTTTCTCATGGAGGCCAAGGGAAGCCAGACTGCACTTCTTTTCTTCAGACATTACTTGTGATTTTAATAAAAAAAAAGTTAAACAGTTTCTGTAATTCTTTTCTGTTAGTGCTGTTATCGCTTTCCCATTTCTCACAGAGGATTTGACTGTAAAGTAAAATGAGTGAAGCAGTGGTCCTCTTATTTCGTGAGGTGAAGGCTCGGTGAAACTCCATATTTCCATATATTGTGATTAGCAAGGGAAGACCACAGAAAGCATGAAAGATGGAAGTTCAATGTAAAATGTAAAACTGTAAGTCCTGCCAAAGAAGGTACTGGTAATTTTCTGCCAACAAAATATGTTTGTTTATTTTAAATTGAAGTTTCCATAAATGTGAAGAGGTAAAAATCAATATGTGGTTAAATCATACAGAAAGTCATCTGTAAAAAAATGTACGTGGAAAATCCTTTCATTTTCAAACAATTTATTGAACTTTCTTTTTTCGGGGCAGCTATGGAGCCGTCACCCACTGGTTTCTGAAGTCCCATTTTGAAGCCTTGACATGAGAATTTCCACTTCCTGGTTGCAAAAAGCAACAAGCAGCAGTTGGTCATTGGTTAATGTATTTAAATACCAAGTTGCTAATTAGCATGTGGTTTCAGACCACAGATAATGTTCCATTTTGCAACACAGTATGACCCAGATTTATAAAATAGGGACTTAATCTATTATTCAATATGACCCAAAACAAAAGGCTGAGCTCAAGCTGTTCTCCCATAGACTTCCATAGAGCTATCGCCACATGGTGGCCTTCAGACTGAATGCAGTTTTAAAGCACTTCTGCACTGACTTAATTATTCAATCCTGGAAGCTACAGCCATGATTTTTTATTTATTTATTTTTTTACAGTGTATCAGAAAGACAGCCAACCTTGGGCCTAACACTAGTTAAATCATATTATCAGTTTGACTGAATACTTCTTCGGAGCAACATTAGCAATTACAACACGGGTAGTAGAGATTCTGAGTTTTTAGTAAAATCTATTTTACTGAACAACATCTCCTGCTGCAAATGTTACGGCCTACTGATGCCCAAACTCAGACTTTCATTGTGTGCACGGAAATGCTAGCTGGTGCTGCAACTTCAGATGCTATTTTGATGACCATGGCTTCTTTTTGTACAGTGAGCCACTACAACCCCCCCCCC
>VUQK01016924.1:25076-36064 GCA_015106715.1 Bujurquina vittata
GGGGGGGGGGAGAGGCCGAGGCGGGGGGGGGGGGGGGGGGGGGGGGAGTATCACCAAACTATACGACTCACTGGTCCCAAACATTGTCTTAATGTGGTCATTGGTTGTAGTGCATCAATTAAACTGTTCGTTTTCAGGCAACTAATACACAGAAAACATGCAGAAAGGCTGATCACCAGTGCAAATCTTAAAAGATGATGAATGTGATAGAAAAACTGGTTAATACACTGCAAATATTCACATTTGAGGAGATTTTACTAGAGAAGAGGAGATGATGCTATAAAAGGTAAAGATATAATATAGTGTAAAGTACAATATATTATGACTATGATATATGAGAGAATACAATACACAAAGATGCAACATGGTACGATAAACTCTAACAACAGTAGATGTTTTGTCTGGAGAAATAGAAACAGGTTTGTTTAGAGATGCCTCACCTTCTTTTTCTGCCACTTGTAGAAGTCGACAACCCTTTGGCGCAGCTGAGGGGCGAAGTTTTTACGGATCAGGTTGACGGACGGATTCGTCTGTGCTGATGTCAGAGAGAGGGCAGATGTCTTCAGCTTCTCGTAGTGCTGATGAATGTTGGACATTTCCTGCGAGAAAACAGAGATAATACTTTGAAAAGGTGAACCTTTCAAGTATTACCTCAGGAATACCCTGGGTACCTGTCTTTGATGTTGTGTCTCTTTCAAATGCCATTAAATCAGTGGTTCTCAAATCCAGGCTTCATGCCCCCCTGCCCTGCAGGTTTTAGATGTGTCCCTGATCCAACACACCTGAGTCAAATATAGAAGTCATTAGCAGGACTCTGGAGAACTCGACTGCATACTGAGGCGGTAATTCAGCCATTTGATTCAGGTGTGTTGGATCAGGGACACATCTAAAACCTGCAGGACAGGGGGGCACGAGGCCTGGATTTGAGAACCACTGCATTAAATGAACATTTAGAAGTGGAACGTTTAGTCAACTTGGGATATTTTTATTTCAAAATCTGACAGGATATTCCATGGCATTCCTGTATTTGATTTCCTGCCCTCCTATGTTTCTTTGTGAGCATAACTTTGTTATGAGTATTTTTAGCGAGACAAGAGTGGACAAGTACATCTTGGATGCTTCTGAAATGCACTGCAGCTATACCTGGTGGCATTTAGATATTAGAGTGAAGGAAGGGTGGACTTACATCCAGCAGCTCGATGTTAATCAGCTCCTGTGGACGAGACACTCGCTCCATGAACTCCTCATGCATTGGAAACCTCTCGACATTTCTCTTCCTATTGTAGGCAAGCTGGAGGAAGAGAGAAGGAGAATAAAGAGGTATACAAGAAGACCCTTTAATCATTAACTTAATAGGTTTACTGTATGCAGTACTGTGGATAGACAGTACTGCAATAATAATATTGTTGCAGTTATGCTGCTTTAGCACCTTTGGCACACTCCGCCCCCCCCAAAAAAAGACTACAGGCTTTAATTTGTTTCGTATAATTTTGTTTCCTGGTATAGTCCTTTACCTTATTATGAATATTTGTACTCCTGCTGATCACTTGCCAGCAGTGCAGTACAAAGAAAGAACATCAGATTGAGGGGAAAAAAAATTATCTCCGGGACTGTAGCCATGGTATTTTCTAAAACTAAAGATCTTAATCTTCACAAAAATAATCTGTCAGCACCCAGATGACAACATGTCCGTCCTCACTCTAATAGATGTAATGTTTCTAGCCTTGGATGGACAACAACTCCTGTCAGCTAAGAGCAGAATTCTGAGGCTGCTGCGAGCACAAGCTCACCAAAACCGGATATCTGAAGCCACAGCCTGGTCTAATGAATTTCCATTTCAGGTAAGGCTTTTGACGGAAGGTCAGAAACAACAGCACAAATCTACAAACTCAAGCTGCCTCAGTCAACTATTCAGGCAGCTGTCACTGGTGGTTATAGGGAATGTTTTCTTGGCAAACCTTGGGACTTTTAATATCATTTGCTCCATTCCCGCTCCCTTTAAAGAAACTTTCTTCTCACTGGCTGTTCCTCAACCATATAAAATGGCCCCACTTGAAAATATATTTAGAATATTCAGGCAGCAAACTAACCAGAAAGGGCATGGCAGTGAAATGGAAAGCTTTGCAGAACATCAGCTGTTTGAGGATGTAGACCACATCAAAGTGCTGCGCCTCCATAGCATCCTTCTCAAACATCTGCACATCCGCCCAGTCCTTCAGTGCTAGACGGATCTGCAGACAGAGACACAGTGAGAGAGCTTTATTTATGTGTGATCGCTCCTTTAAACACAACGAACACGTGCTGCCGGTGCTGACCTGCTCTGAGGGTGAAGCAGACTGGCACTGATACAAGCTGTACAGGAGGTAAAGTCCTCCTACTCGGATCTGGAAGCTGAACGGCGGCAGGAAGAAGACAGAGGCCACGTCCAGTATCAGCCGACTGAACTTTCTCTTCTCATGACTCACAGTGCCACTGCGGGAAGAAAAATGGAAAAACTGAGAAAAGATTTCACCAGTAGGGAGAAGGTTTTTCCCTCAAGCTCAAACAGAATTGTCTGTAGCTTTTTTCAGCTTTTACTTCTTATGTGTGGCATTTTATTTTGAAACACTGACTTTGCAAACACCTGAATTCAAAAGCACCATCCCGAGCAACATCTTAGACATGCTACCTCATAATTATATTTCTCAAACATGTACTCTGATAAACACTGATGCAAACAAAAACATCCAAAAATATGTTAGATACAATAAACAACAGCTTTGGTCACACACTGATTTTTTAAATATATTCATAAAACCACAAAAAGATAGTTCTGTGCAAAAGTCTTGGGCTACCCTTAATTTTTTTATGTGCTAGAAGCCCACATTTGGTACGACCGCCTTTATTCTTCAGCAGAGCCTGAACTCATTTCTTTAAGTACTCTTCAGAAACAGTTCTCCACGCATCTTTAAAGCTTTTTTTTTTCTTTTTTTGGATGTTTACTGCCTTTTGATCAGTTCTCTCTAAGATGATCCCACACTGCTTCAATTACGTTCGTCTGAGCTCTGAGAAGGCCAGTCCATGACTGATATATATGCCTTTACTGCATTGGCACTGTGTTTGAACAGAGTTGAACAGAGATTGTGAGGCAGGCCTTCTCATCCAACATCGGTGTCTGACCTCACAGATGTGCTTCTGGATGAATGGCTAAAAATTTCTAAAAATGCACTCCTAAACCTTGTGGAAAACTTTCCCAGAAGAGTTGAAGCTGTTATAGCTGCAAAGAGTGGGCTGACATATTATGAAATCCTATGGATTAAGAATGTGATGCCACTCCAGTTCATATGCATGTGAAGGCAAATGAGTGAATTCTTTTGGCAATAATTTGATTTACTCGCTTATTTCCTGTGTGTTTGTGAATGTTTTTCACTAGACATATGTGTTTATGCTGCTCCTTTCACCTGTTTTGTGAAATGTTAACCTTGTAATGTCCAATAAAGACTGTAAAGTAAACCTACCAAATAAATAAATAAACGTGAAGTTACAAAGATTAGGACCTCACACACAAAAAGGAGCGATTAAAAGGGATTTGAGTAAGAAAACTGCGCGAACTGTCATTTCTTTAATTCGTAGCACATTTATTGCAAAGTGAATAACACGGTGGTTGAAAACCTACTAGAAAATCTGTGAGAACTTCATCTTTCTCCATATTGTGGCGAAAATCTCGAAGCGGACGGATTCTGTGTGCTGGAAGCGTCTGAGCAGCTCCTCGCAGTCAGCTTTCACCTGTTTCTTGCAGAAATCCATCGTCCTGTTGCCGCAACACACTAGTCACTGTTAAAAACGCCACGCCACAGAGTTTACATTGTGGATCATTAGAGGTACAGGCTCGACGAAACACCGGAAAATAAACACAGGATTTAACGACGTATGTCGGACATTTATTGCGTCATCATCCATCGACAGCTGTTTTTATCACGCTTGCAAGAGTTGTTATAAATGAAATAGCGGTGAGGAGGGAAATTATGCTTGTAGATGAGAGACCAGGATAAGAATGCCTTTAATAGTGATTTTTTTAACATTGTAATTACAGCCTAGAAAGAAATTCCAGCCTCCAATTTTAGAAAGAATATGAAAAAGGATCAGATTCCAAATATTTGGAGGGGACCTGAAAAACTGCCGAATCTAGTTGACCTTAAATGTATCGTTGAGAGTGAAGAAAGGACCACCATTCTGATGAGTTCATTATTGAAGATTTTATATAAGTTTTATTTTTCCAGATAAAGCTGAAGAGTAAATGATCAATTTCCTTGCTAATATTATTTTCTACCTCTAAAGCCAAAGCAACATAGCCTAGCCTGAGGATGTCCTCTGATTTAGCAATTAAGAATCAACCTCTCAAAGATAGATCCCTTATTAAATATTGATTGAAACGTTTTTTGTTTTGTTTTTTTGTTTGTTTTTTCAATGGATAGATTGAACTTTTTTGGATATATTAAACTTTAGAGAGCGTCTTCTTTGTTGATCTTTACACAAAAGAACTGACGCAGGTGGACTTGAACGCACCACCCGGATGTGAGCGTCCCTTCTAGCGGAAGTAAACAATCCTCAGGTGACGTGGAGCTTAAGCCGTCAGATCGAGTGGGGGAGAGGATTTAAACTCACTAGTAGTTGCTGCTTCACTGGTTTTCTTATTATAAGAAGTTAAACGAAGGTTGCTGGCTTAACTTCCAGAAGAACTGACGACGTTTTCACGAAGCCTCTCTGTGAAGTAAGATGGCGACAACGGAGGAGGCCAGCAGACCGTTCGCCGGGCTATCAGACGTTTCCATTTCGGAGGACATCTCGGTGGAAGGCGACATCTCTGTACCCGTCGGCCCCTCCAGAAGAGATGACGAATTCTCCACACTGGACGAACCTGTTAAAGACACCATCATGAGGGACCTACGGGCGGTGGGGAACAAGTTCATCCACGTCCTGTACCCGAAGCGTAGCTCGGATCTGCTGCGGGACTGGGACCTGTGGGGCCCGCTGCTGCTCTGCGTGACGCTGGCTCTGCTGCTGCAGGGCGGCGCGGCCGACAACGAGGACCAGGGAGGACCGCAGTTCGCTGAGGTACTGCAGCTCATCAGCTCTGGGCCTGGAAAATCACACTTCAAACTTTACTTAGTGTCCCTACCTGAAATAATGAACTACACTGCCTGAGTCACATTTATAGATATGTCAATCCGAGGCACTGATACTAATATCAAACAGTAACATCCCCTGTTACAAGTGCTGTATGGAAAATCGTAAAAGTATTATTAGCAAAATTTAAGTCATGCATTATTCATGACAGAATTACTGATCGAGTCCTCTGCACACAAGCTAAAGAGAATCCGTGGAGGTGGGCCCCTGAGGCAATTTATTCTTTTTTTTTTTTTTAAATAAGTGGTCTTAAGATTAGCATTTCTCTGCATTAAAAAAATCCCTCTGCTGACTTCCTGCTAACAAAAATATATCCTTCTTCCCAGGTTTTCGTCATTGTTTGGTTTGGTTCCATCATCATCACCCTCAACTCCAAGCTGCTGGGTGGCACCATCTCTTTTTTTCAGAGCCTGTGTGTGTTGGGATACTGCATCATGCCTCTGACGGTGGCCATGGTCGTGTGCAGGATCGTCCTGCTCGGTGGCTCTGGGGCAGTCAGCTTTGCCGTGCGGCTCACGGTGGTGACGGCATCCTTTGGCTGGTCAACTTTCGCATCCACAGCCTTTCTCGCTGACAGCCAGCCTCCCAACCGCAAGGCGCTGGTGGTGTACCCTGTGTTTCTCTTCTACTTTGTGATTGCGTGGATGATTCTGACTTTCTCGCCGTGACAGTAGGGGAAGCTGACAGTGGAGGAAGATGTTCTTGGTAACCCCCCAAAATGCAGAGATCTGCCTTTGAACGAAAATGGCTACTGAACAGCTACCCTGACAGAGGGTTTAGATTCAAAGGACACCAAATTAAGGACTCTTTGAGGAGTAGTGTTAAATGTTGGGCTGCAAAGTGAAAAGGGTATTGAATATGTTCATATTTTTCCAATTTATTTTGCAGATGTGTTTATGCTGTGTAAAAAGAAGCTTGTATATGGAAATATTCCATGAATGTTTGGACTACCAGGGCTACATTGATTGTTTTCTTTCCCTCTGCGTCTCTCTGGGTGTGACTGAAATCTACTGTCTTAAGAATATGGAAAGTGCACATTTTCACACTAAATTCCTTTTTTTATAGACATTTAGCTGATCTGATTATGCAGCTTGACTAAACTCATCTACTTTTCAGCATGTTTATTTTTGTATTTTGGTGGGAATGTTTTATTTTTTGAGACAGATAAAAAGTGGAGAGGTGACAAAGATCATTACAGGTAGAATCATTTGGGCTATTTGTGTGTTGACTGCTTGTTTTTCCTCCAGGGTTGAAACACAGTAAAGCAAACAATAACAATGTCAGCTGCAACGTTTTTACTGTTACATTGAGTCAAGGATACAATTAGTTCACAATGGAGTAAAAGTGGTAGACAGTGGTTTATCAGCTATAAATAAAGACAACTATAGGGCAAAATTTCTGCCCACATCTTAATTTTTTCTTCTGTAATTTGAAAACAAAGCAGGATTTTATTCTGACCATCAAGTATTTCCTCTAAAACAGGCACGATGCACAGTCTTTAAATGCAGCTGAGTGTGGAAGACCAGTTAAACAAATTTAAAAAAAAAAAAAGTTTTAGACTTAAAAAAAAAAAATCAAGCCAAAGTTCTGATCAATTGATGTTAAATATACCCCCCCCCCCAGGCAACCCATCATAGTATGAGAGCACACACTGTTAACCTGTTGATCTGTATTTAGAATGACTTGTTAGATCCCACAGGTAAAGGTGTGACAGTTTCTCCGTCTCATAGGGTCCCGGTTACCTGCCAAGGAGTTTCACCCCAACTCGATTCAGTGTAACACTACATAAAGCTGTGGCGGGGTGACTCGCCTGGCTTCTGACTGTTAGAATTACTGACCACCGTTAAATCCTGACATGTGCCCCGCTTCCTCCAAACTCCGAAGCCCCCAGTCAGGGAGGTCTCTCACACCTGGGCTCGAAGTTCAATTCTTATCAGGTATAGGTGGCTCACCCCTTATGGATCTGTGCACTTGTTACGTGCCAGGTTAAGATTTAAAGGCTAGGCTAAAGCCCTAGGGACATAAGCTAATTTTAAGTGGATTCAAAGACTAGTGTAACCAAAATAGAACTAGATGTAATAGCTATACTTGCCTATAATTTTACGATCATTAAACTAGTTCTACCATAAAAAGGGGGAAATGATTGTCTTCTGACTTTTTTATAATAGGTTTTATTTAGCAGGTTCAACTTAAGAAAAAGTAAATTAACATCAAACTTCAATCAATACTCATAATTCCATGACTAGGGGTGGCTGTAGCTCAGGAGGTAGAGCAGGTCACCTAGTGATCGGAAGGTCAGCGGTTCGATTCCTGGCTGCTCTGGGCGGCATGCCAAAGTATCCTTGGGCAAGATACTGAACCCCAAGTTGCTCTCCGACACAAGCGTTGGCAGTGTGAATGTTAGATAATTAAAGCACTTAGCTTAGTTAAACATGGAAGTGCTTGTATGAATGGATGTGATTGGGGGAATGCAGACATGTTGTATAAGCGCTTTGAGTGCTGTCCAGACCCTATGTTATATCTCCTGGACCCTCCTGGACCCCCCTCCTTTTACGGCCCTCTCACCCTATATGGAGTTGTTTTTTTGTACCTGGCTACAACTGGTATCATTCTCTGCTGAAACCCCCCAACACCCCTGCTGTCTCTCTGAGGCCTTCTGCAGCTGCTCTGCTGTCTGTCCCTAAGTGAATCCTAAAGCTCATTCCTGTCAAAAACAACATTATATTCAGGTCATACCTGAATATTAGTAAATATCAACCAAACAGTATATATTTTAACTACACATAATACCAGATATTACCACAAGGTCCTCTCTGACTTAGTCCAAAGTCCAAAGGAAAGAAATCCAACAGCAATGCGATATCCAACTTCTTGTCCGATGTTTCTGCACTTCATCTTTTATATCCTTTCTCTAAGACACATCCTAGTTTCCATACATTAACATTACAGATCATCACCCCACTGTTCTTATCCAATTGGGGGGCTAAACTTAACCATTACTTCAGCTCTGTTAACCTTTGGGTTTTGAGACATGGGCATCAGTTTCAAGTTCCTCTTTTTACCCTTAGCTCAATTAATTACACAATCTTCCTTAATACACTGCATAGGAATCACTTCTGCATTTAAGACACACACACTTTCTGCACTTAATATTCTGAACACATAAATCATTCTCTAACAATTTATAATTCTGAATTATGATTGTCCACTTAGTACCAGGCTTAAGCTATTTGGGCTATCAAGATCTCAACTCACTTGACCTCATCTCACATGACAGACTGACGCAGACCGATTATGAAGTCTGCAGGAACAAAGACTGAAGAGAGAAAGGACACATTTGCATCTCTGATTGTTTTATTTATACCTAGTTTGGGGGTGCTGGAGCCTATCCCAGCTGTCATAGGGTAAGAGGCAGAGTTCACCCTGTACAGGTCACCAGCCTAACAGAGAGAGAGAGTGACAGACAACCATTCACATTCACACCTATGGGCAATTTAGAATCACCAATTAACCTAACCTCACCAACTGTGTGTTTTTGGACTACTTGAGGAAGCCAGAGTACATAAAGAGAAAACCCACACAGACACTGGGAGAACACACACACTCAATAGAGAAAGGACCTTTGAATCCAGGACCTTCTTGCTTTGATGCACCAGTCCTAACCACCACACCACTGTGCTGCCCCAAATTCATAATCATAAGATTATAAAATTTAAAAAAAACCTTAAGAGTTTAAAAATTTTTTCAATTTGATAAGTGATGTTTGATAGTCCACGCCTGAATATGACTTGAAATAAAAATTTTGCATTTTTTTAATTTCAGACTGTGGACTCCAATCCCAAAAAAAATTTAAAAAATTAGAAATTAGATCCATCTATCTATTTTCTGCTGCTTGTTTGGTCCGGGTCACAGGGGCAGCAGTCCAAGGAGAGATACCAAGAACACGCACTTCCCAGCCACCCTCCAACTCTTCCGACAGGATACCTGGGCACTTCCTAGCCAGCTGAAATTTACTCTCTCCAGCATGTCCTGGGTCTGCCCTGAGGTATCTTCCAGGTTGAACAGGCCCAAAATGCCTCACCCAGTCAAATCACCTCAACTGATTCCTTTTGATGTGGAGTAGTGGCTTTACTCCAGTGGTGGGCAACTCCAGGTCTCGAGGGCCGGTGTCCTGCAGGTTTTAGATGTGTCCCTGATCCAACACGCCTGAATCAAATGGCTGAATTACCTCCTCAGTGTGCAGTCAAGGTCTCCAGAGTCCTGCTAATGACTTCTATATGTGATTCAGGTGTGTTGGATCAGGAACACATCTAAAACGTGGAGGACACCGGCCCTCGAGACCTGGAGTTGCCCACCCCTGCTCTACTCTGAAGCTCTCGCGAATGACCAAGCTCCTCACCCTGTCTTGAAATGAAGACTGAACAACAGTAACATCTTAAAAAGACATGTTAGATATAAATATTTAGATAGAGTAAAATGAAAGTAATTTGGCAGACTGATTATGAAGTCTGCAGGAACAAAGACTGAAGAGAGAAAGAACACATTTGGATCTCTGTGGTTGATTTCTTTACAACTAGTTACAAAGATGCTGTGTGACGTGTTTGGTATAACACTGGCAAGAAAAACTAACTGGTTCAAGGCTGTTCTATGCTGATTGCTCCATATCTCCATTCCCCCAAATTCTCAGAGAAAGACAAAACAAACATTTAATTTGGAAAAATAAGCACATGAACAATGAAAAAAGGCAGATTATGGACAGTACAGTTTGTTACCAATACTAATTACATAACTTGGTTTTACTAACTTTTTTTTTTGCCATTTCTGCACATCACATACACTCTCATGTGCACACACACACACCTGTACATAGCTCTACACATTCCAGTATAGCTTTCGACTGTACTTCACCATTTGTTTGCATTTTGTCATATTTAAGTCCCACGTTATTAAAAAAAAAAAAACCCAACTCAGATCTCAGTATGTATGCAGTGTATGTCACCCCTATGTGTAAAAATATATACTGATAAAACTATAACTCAGGTTTACAGGTATGCAAAAGTCTGCTTGAATCAGTCAGCACTGCACACACCACAATAAACCAGCTGCACACAGTTAGGTATTTGTACTTCATTACTTTCCACCTCTGATGCCTGGGTACTAAACAGCTGATTTAAGAGGAATGTAATGAATTGTCAGCAAGGGTGAATGATGAATTTAGTAGCTCACGTTTTGTAAGGTTTAACTTTAATCCAAATGCCTTACAGAAGAAATTGTCTCTGAGACTGTTTTTCATAAAAAATGATGGCGTCATCATGGGTGATTATCAGTTGATGGCTTAACACCATAATTTTTTTATAATCAGAGTTTTTAACGACGATAGAAGAATTTGATCAAATTTAATCCTAAGTCGCATATCGTTACGGATTTAACGACCTTTTCAAAAACCTGAGTTTGTATGTGAAATTATTTGTGTGATGCCAGTTTTAAATCTGCTGGCATACAGTCTAAATTGTTAAGGATTTAGACTGTATGCTTTTTTACAGAAGCTTTGTAATTCCATGATTTAAAATTGCGAGAATGAAAAAGAAAATGCTTTCTGTTTTATTTCTCTTCCACAATTTCCTCTACTGGACATTGGGCTCGTACATCCTTTTATTTTGAAAACTTTATAGTTTTTTGGGTTTGGCTCTGGATTTATTGATGTAATTGAAATGCTTTACAATAATATAAATAGTTCTGTGGCTTTGGGTGGTGGTACTAGTAAAAGGTTTGACATTGGAAAAGGTATTAGGCAAGGTTGCAGTATCTCACCCTTATTATTT
>VUQK01016926.1:48099-60282 GCA_015106715.1 Bujurquina vittata
CCAATTTTTGTGTCAACCAGGCCCAACGGAACCAACAGAAGTAAAAAAAAATGGCCAAAAAACCCCCCCCCCCCCCAAACATTAAAGTAAGTCACAAAGGAAAATAGAGTATTGTACAGTACATGTACCACCAACGAACACTGTTGGCCCACCATAAGCCTTACTTGGTATTTAAACAGTTTTAAGTGACTTTTTGACCTATTATATGTCAAGCCTGTCCCTCATGAATGATATCAAGTCATTTTGTACATTTCCCTCACCAGGTAACAGATGCAACTGATTTTGGCAAGATAATTCCATTAAAAATTCTACAAAAGGCACCAACAGCAGAAATACAGTGTAGAAGTCCACTTTAGTGGAAATGAGGTCGAGCAGACACTGACTGGCTTCAGTACTCTATGTCGGGACACTTGTTATAGTATCCAGGTGGATGAGTTTATATGCATGTTTTTTTGTACCAGGCTTGCTTGGTCATTTTAACATGAGAGTTTATGGGGAGTGAATCACTTGCCAACTTTTATTTGCCTGTTCTTGTCCTGGAGGATGCTGCTTGTATCCTGCATAGTGACTTTATTTATTCTAAGAATCGTCCTCTTCTGAAACTTACCATCAGGGCAAAAACATTTTTCGTAACATCCGCCTTCTTTGTTTACACTTGAAAGAAAATGCTCTCTTCAGTTTGCTCAGAAAACTAAATTTAGGTATTAGGTCTCAAAAGCATTAGTAACTTTTAAACTAAAACAAGCAAGTTGAAATGTATAATCTTTCAAATCAAGACCAGAGGGAGTGTTTTGACATTTTTTTGCATAAATTCACTTCAAAACTGACATTTTTTTTTTTGCTGCTACCAAATCATAATTTACTGTAATAGCAACAACAAAAATTAGATTTCACCGTGAATGTATTCCAGTAACTTGTTTTTATTAAATAATAAAACTTTATTGATCTATAAAGTATGTATTCATTGTCCCATATTTTCATGCAGGTACATAAATGATTTTTGCTTATACATTTAATGATAAAGTGTCTTCATGGGTTTATTCAATAATAAAGGTTCTGGGTTGTTGGAGGAAGAGAGAACATTAAGGAATAAATAAATGCTCTTATAAACAAGAGCAAAACAAACCATGAATTATTTATTTTTACAATGGAAAGGATTAAATAGCCTAAATAAGATTTAAAATTTTACTTATCTTATTGTATTTCAGCCTTTGGGCAGCCTAGTTGCCCCCCCTCGATTGATGGTGACTTCCCCTATATACTTAGAGTAAATTTATCAGGGAAGAAAAAACTGTAACAGTTCTCTGAATTTCAGCAAAATCTAAAAAAACCATCAAACTATTCCTTTAATGCCACTTCTTATGGACACGTTGCTATAATAAAACAATATAGGTAACGTGAAACCATTTTAATGTTATTTTCATAATATAGCACTTTAATGTGCAAGTATAATGAGACTCAAGTACAGATATTTTCAACACTCAAATAAGTATGAAGTCAAAGAGTCAGAAATTCTCACAGACCTCATGAGGCCAAAACAACCACAATTTTATATTAAGAAGCAAAGTGTTTCACTTAACGGAGCTGAAAGAAAAATGGTGTTCTCTAATTTCTAATAGTGTAAATCAACTGAATACTTTATGGCACAATATTGAATACATGGCACAGCCTGTTTAAAGGGTTAGACTAAGCTCTTGTAGTAGTAAATACCTCATCCAGCCTAAGATATGTACTGCAGCAAACATATAAATAACCACTATTGTTTGTACATAATACTAATCTACACCACTTAAAATCTACTCCTATTATGTTTAGCTGTAAAAATTAAGCTTTGAGAGTTTAAAGCATTTGTTTTATTTGAGTCATGTAGTGTTGCACGATATGATTGAGTTTATGTGACTGGTGGTGAATAGAACATGTATATCCAGGGAAATTCAAAACACAATCACCTGATTTCAGATATTCTCAAAAAACATACAAACAAATAAAAAAAAAAGGAGCAAGGAAAGATGATTAAATCCTGAACTTCTATGTCACAATTTCTCTAATAATATAATATTAAATTGAACCACCAGAAATCAGGAGCTTGCAATAACAAGAGACAATCATGAGGGTTATTCCCGAGCTCATACTTGAATGGGTAAGTGAATCTGATTCATTCTAACCAAGGCCGGCTCTTTATCTCTTTTAGCTCACTTCATTTCATAACAAGCATGTCCCTGGCTGCTCATTTAAAAGAGCTCGCACAAATATCAACGCGCTATTTTTACATAGTCTGTGGCAAGAAGATGAAAATGTCACTGATGACATCAGTTGTCACCTGACAAACATTAGGCACTCGTATAATACAGTGGCGGACTGCAGTGCTGAAACTTTGTAGCACAAATTGTCCCCTTTCAGACTGGACCTGCACGGATGCAACGAGACCCCAACAAAAGCTGAAGCTGAGTGTAGCAGTGAAGGTCGGCAGGGTATCAGAGCTGGGTGTCCTCTCTGGTGTCTATGCTGGACTCACGTCGCTCTTTCAGGCTGCTGCTGTGAACAGGAAGCTCCTCTGGGACGTGAGCCAGAGGGTCCGAACGAATCAAGTACCTGGGAGAGACAGAGCATGAAGCAGATAAAATACAGGAATGATGATAAACCTCAGCATCTCACCCGTTCCTGAAACTGCTCCCTACTAACTCAGATCACTGAAAAATTAAAAGACCAGGACATAAAAAGCAAGTAAATTCTGAGCTTCATTTGTTACTCGTCAAAAGGAAACAGTTGCCTTCATTGACAGTGATAATAACGCCTTGCTTAAGAACATGCAATTTGCACACAGAAAGGTCCAGGCCAAGGTGGTTTCAAACCTAGACCTTGCTGTAAGGCAACAGTGCTAACCACCACACCACTGTGCTGCCCTCATAATAAAAATGTCATTAATTACTTTAAACTAGGTACGGTCAAGGGTTAGCATAAACTGTTAAATATCTACATATACAGCAGTACATACAGAGGTGTGAAAGACAATTTCATTTTTTAATTTTTTGGTTTCCTCTGACTCCTGCTCGTTAGTTGCTAAATAATCTACTATAAAAGCCAGCTAAGCCTTTGTCTGCTGTTTGGCTGCTTATAAACTTTCATAGCAGGTGTGAACCAAAAATGTAAAGTTGCAGCCTATAAAACCAAAACAATTACTTAAAATGCAAAATTCTTCATGAACTTGTTACTAGAAATGATGTATAGTAATCTTTTACACCCAAACAACTTAAAAATATTGATACATGGCTTTAATTTGAGTAGTGGTGTACACTAATATTTTACTGGCAATTGCCAGTGAGCTGGCTGGGAAATACACAGCAGGAGTAAACAGGAAATAGTAAAACTTACACAACGTCATTGAGCTCGAGCCTGGTGTCAGGAGATGGGTTAATAAGGACGTAGGAGAGGGTATTTTGGTGATCGTTCTGCTCATCTGAAACACAAACATCACCACAGTCAAGCACAAAAACAGTATTATGAAGTGTTTATGCAGGATCATAAGAATACCTTGTAGGTAGCCCAGATTAACTCTGTTCATGACATCACTGGCCGTCAGATTCGTCAGGTCGTCTACAGGTACACAAACAGCAGTTAGAGTAAAAAAAATAAAATACGAAGCAGAGCAATGAAAACACTGAACTTTCTCAGTCAAAGATGCGTCCACCATTACCATATCCAGAGGTGGGGAGGCCCAGGTGTCTCATGCGGTTGCGGACCAGTTCGGACAGCTCTTCCCTCTCAGAGCGTCTGTAGAGGTTGAGGCGCTGCTGGGCGATGCGCTGGGCATGGTCTTTGCTCGAATCTCGGCTTGCCCCCTGCCACCTCACGCTCTTCTTACTCAGACGCCGAGCCCACTGCATGCTCTTCTTCCTCAGCAGGGGGTGGTCGGACTGGTCGTTGCTGCGAGACTCGTCCCCCCTGTCCTTTGTGTCCTCGCAGTCATCAACGCTGACTGACACCTGCGACTGAGATCAGGAGACATTAAGTTAAGTTTATGTATCTTTAAAGGGGATGCTGATCATTATTTGACTTCATAAAAAGGGATTTTCAAATGAGGAACTTTTTTTTCCCCAATTTCCTGACTTTTTTCTCAAGCACTAGTGTTATTCAGATCTCAATGAAAATCCATCGCTGCATACATTCTTTCATGCTTCATGTTTTTCACGAAAACATTCTTGCATTGGAGATGGATATTTAGCCTTTGATCTCATTCAATCTCACCTCGGAAGTACAGAAAATGTGTGACTCAGTTCGATAGATCCCAATAGGAATTTCAGCACTAGAGGAGCAGAGCTTCTGGAACAGTCTCCCATAAGTACCAATCCACAGGTCTTCCTCTTTCACTTTCATCTAGAACAACAGATGATGACAGATTCCATTAGGATATATGAGCTATACTGGACTTCTTTCTTTTTATGAATTCCTTTCTTCTATCTAACTCACAGCACAGAGGTATCCCGATCCTGGAGTGGTGTCCAGCCCCAGAAGCAGTCTTGCAATAAGGATCATGTAGTCCTTCACAAAAGACTAACAAAGAAATCAGTCTATGAAAATTACTTGCATTGCTTCATAGCCTTAGTCATGACATCTAAAAATGCAGTAGCTATAAATAAAAAAAAATAATCAGAGAACATTTTAATCAGTGACTGAACACAAGAGGGCACTTGCGCTTTGTGATGGTAACGCTGCTCACCATCTTCAGGTGATGCTGTTTTTCTGCTGCTATTTGCTGTTACTCATTTCTTTCACCTTGTGTTAAAAAGACTCATCTGAGACTACGTGTTTTGGTGCAAGCGCGTACCAACCTGATAGAGGAGGGTGTCCAGCATGCTGATACTGAAGACTCTGCCTGCAGCGAAGGGTAGGCGAAACATGAAGGCCAAGTTGGAGCCTTTGTCACGCTCCTTCTGTGGGGGAGAGACAGGACACAAATAAAGCAAATATCAAAGCCTACCGTGCAACCCATTGGAAGCTCCCTGGTGCTGTTTTACCTTTTCCAACTTAGAGAGAGCCAATGAATAGCAGTCCTTTGCTCTGAACTGCATGAATCTCATGTTGGATGGGTGAGTAAGCTCCGTGATTATACTGAGACTGGGAAACAACCTGGAGCGAAAGAATGCAATGGAAAATAAGAGGAATCAGAAGCTGAGATAGATATCAGAATTTACACTGCTCCTGCTGTTTCCAGAGGAGGCTCACACACAGTCATTTCATAACAAACTGAATGTGCTTCATGAATAATATATGACAGCCTGGATAAACTCTCACTTTACCTGAACATTGTCTGAACATTGACAATAGTTTTGGCATCAGCCATGTAGTCTTCCTCAGCACTCATTGTGCTCTCTTTATCCACAACAACCAAATTATCGGCATAGATAATCCCACACTGGAGCAGGCTGTCCAGACTAAAACACACACGCAAGCACGAGTACACCAATAGTAGACAACAGGAACAATAAAAAAGTACAATATGTTAAAAAGCTGAATGCAAAACATATCAAAATTGTAAATGAAAGCAGAAAGTTACATGACAGTCTTACTTGTCTATGGATCCAGCCATGTAGTAGACCATTGGGAAACAGCAGATGGCCTCCAGGAAGTGATTATCAGGCCTGAAGGAAGTGGCATCAAAATTAGGCTCATTTTTGTTTGTTTTAATCATCCTGCTTACATAAATATCATAGACGTTATAGAGATAATTAGATTATTTAAACATAGACAATGGGTAGCCAGTTTGAACTTTCTTTCTCTGCACACATTGTTGCCTTGCAGCTTTCCTTTTTGTAGGTATTTAATATTTTACAAGTAGCCACACTTCTGACATTATGGAAATATTGTGTTACTACATTATGTCTTATGTAAAGTGCTTTGAACTGCTGTGTTGTTAAAAAGAGCGACACAAAAGAAAACTTTAGTGTTTCTTGAAGATGTGCCATTTCTTATTTGATATGCAGCAACGAGGAGTAATCAGATGAGAGGGGCCAAATTTTAAATAGGGTCATGTAAATTGAGTCATCGATCATTAAAATCTCAGTTGTAACCAGACCTAGAATCTAAAACATTATAAAATATATTATAATCAAATAAAAGCCACCAAGATTTTTGGCTAAGTAGCTGCTATACAGACAAGTGTGTTTTCTATACGATGTGCGTCAGTAAACACACGGTTCCCAGGGGCCTTAGTGGTAACTTTTACTCCCTGGTTAGAGTTTCTAGGTTTAGGGATGAGTCCACTCTGATATTTATTTGCTTTTTTCCTCCACTGCCCCCCCGACAGTACATTACTGTATATGCATCTGCCCAGTCCTGCTGACTAGAGACCCAAGGCTGTCGTAAGTGCGTGGGTGTTTGTATTTGTATGCGTGCGACACCAATAGGAAGAGAGAAAGAGGGAAAAAGGGAGAGAGAGCTGCATGAAGGGAGCGTTATTGTTGTCTGTCTGTTTCTATGAGAGTCCTGAGAGCTGGCATGTGGGGGCTGAAAGGGACACATCAGGGCTGTGGATGAAAGCCTGCATAGTGCTCTCCAAAGAAATAATTTTCTCCATCTTTTCCTCCTCTTGTAGGAATCTAAATCATTCAGGTTCAAGGCAAAGCAAGTTACCATGGTGACCGTCTGGAGGTACAGAGAGCAGCGTTTTTTATTTTCTTTGTCACTCAAAACACACCGTCACTGTGAGCAGTACAGCAGTAACCTAACATCAGGGCTGACAATGGAGTCCCGCCTCCACAGCCGTGTCCTAAGTGCTCGGCTGACGCAGGCTTTTAACATACATAATGTTTCCCGGTGTGAAACGGTGAGAGACGGAGTGAAGGGAGAAGAAAGGGACAATGTGCATGTGGCAGGCGTGTGCATGAGGGTGAACTCACGGGTTATCCAACAGCAAAACAATAGGATTGAGTTCTTTCCTGGGTCTGTAATAGGCTCTGAGAGGCACTATAAAGTTATAGAGCCCGTTCCCCGCAGTCTCGGCTGAAACAATTACCAGCTTGTTTTTAAAACCGTAAGCTTTGGCATCCTCAAAGCTGTTGTGCCTGCACCCCTGCAAGGACAGAAAAAAAACCCAATGCAGGTATTGAAGGACAGAGAGAGGAGAGAGGGAGTGATTGAGGCAGTAAGTAATTTGAGTGACTAAGTTGAAGGAACATCGACTGCCCACCTGGTCCAGACGTAGGCAGCAAAACGGGGCTTTTTCAGCCAACAGATGGCACAAGGTGGGCGAGCTCCCAATGTACGGCGAGTTAGGGGGATAACCTTTCACATACCTAACAAATCCAAAAAGCATGAAAGGCACATTTCAGAAACCATACAGGATTTTCTTTTCCATTATTTCTCATTAAAAACACTGCAACTGGTCTCTTTTGCTTGGACAAAAAAAAGAGAGAATATTAAGGGGTATCTTTATTATGTTACAGTACATTTATTACTTTCTAAAGTACTAAATCTACAGAAACTACAGAAATCTAACAGTTTATTTTAGCACAATATTTAGGAATATTACTAAATAACAGTAAAGAAACTAGACTTAGTTGTATTAAACATTAATGTCTCCTTAATCTACACATGCATATGAATGTATAGCTTGGATTCGGCATGCTGGCAGGTATTAAACATGTATTTAATACCTGCCAGCATGCTGAAGTTCATATTTCTCAACATCAATTTAAACTGGCTGTAAATACATAAGCTTTAAAAAAGAAATATTAACGCCTAATAACTTAATATTCAGTAATAATACTTCCTGCTGTTTTTTAAATCTATTTCTTTAGGTATGGTTTCTCCCTGACCTCCTTGTAAATAGGTTTAGGAAAAAACTGTATACAATAGATGGAAGTAGCTGCCAGGACCAGTATTTTTCTGAATTCTTGTCTTGTCCTATTCTGTATGATGTCTTGTTTTTCTATAAATAAAGCTTAAAAGGTCCAGTCTGACCCACTTGATGGTCTTGCATAGTGAGATTTTTTAAAATATCTGTACTTACAGTAAAAGTAAGAAAAAACTAAATTAAGTCTGCAGCTGCTGTAATGATTTATGCATCATAAGGCAAAAAGCAACAAAAACAAAACAAAACAAGAAAATGAAAAACAAAACATTGTCACTTCACAGCAAGAAAGTCCTGAGTTTGAATCCACTGGCAGCCTTTCTGTGTGGATTTTTTTGTGTGTTCTACTTGTGTTATCATGGGTTCTCTCCAGGTTCTCTGGCTTCCTCTCACAGTCCAAAAGCATGCATGTTAGGCTAACTGGTTAACTGGCTGTAGGCGTGAATGTGAGAGTGAATAGTTTTCTGGCTCTCTGTGTTAGCCCTGTGATGGACTGGTGGCCTGTGCAGGGTGTACCCTGCCTTTCACCCTCTGAGAGCTGGATTAGAGTCCAGCCTCACCACCACCCTGAACTGGATAAGCAGTTTAAAAAATCCATTGATGGTATTAAAGTGTGTGTATTTATACAGAAAACTGGAATCCTTACTCAGTAGGTGAGTGGCCTTTTTCATCTGTGAAGACTGAGTCATCTTCTGATTGGTCACTTAGCAGGTCACATGGCAAGATTGAGGCAGAGTCTGCTAATTCCTGAACTGGAGCAATGCTGGGCCGGCGACTCCCAGTTCCATTTACTGTAGGTGGGACCAGTTTACCTACTGAGGCGTCAGGAGGGGTTGTATTTTGAAGATCCATGGCAACCGTACCTGTGAATACATCCATTCTGGTTCATACAAAAAAATCAGGAACCTCAGTCCTCAGTTTGATTGAACTCAATCAGTTTGTAACACACTGGTTCCTTTCTCACCCATGCTGGCAATGATGCTGTGCACAGGGAGCTGTGAAGGCCCATCATAGAGTCCCCCGGCAGGACGGCCCTTCTTCTCCTCCTGGTTGAAGATAAAGGCCGAGTTCTCCTCCTTGGTGATGTTGATGTAGTAGCACGTGTCTGTGGCAGCCATGATGTGGCGTGGGCCAGGATTCAGCAGGATGCTCTTGTTGTCCTCCCGCTTTATACCAATCAGACACACACCATACCTGGGGACCACATACCTGCTGTTAGCCTACAGTACCTGAAGAACCTGTTTTAACTTAGCAGAAGACTGAGGACAGGGAAAAAGAAAAAAAGAGTACTCATAAGTTTGAAGATTGGCTTTTGAGATTGGATGGGTATAGAAACTTATATTAAATTTAAATATTGTTACAATATTTCTAACATTATGAAGATTTATAAAATTAAGAGATTTTTGTTTGTGTTCATACATATTCTTTCTGATCCAAATAGATCTCTGCTTTTTTTAGGGCCACTTGTCTGTTTTGTAGTGAAGGTACCAGAGAACTGCACATGAAAAGGGAGCACATTCCTAGAACCCGTTCTGATGGAGCATCCACTTGATTCTCACGTTCAAGTCCATGAAGTCCTTCTAAATTCCAGACACCATAGTACACAGCCACATGTCCCATATCCAGTGAGTAATGGATGGATGAATGGATGGGAGTTTAACACAAAATACAGTTTTTTTGAGCTGCAGTCTGGTGGTCCTTTTAGCTGATGCCACAGAGACAGTTCAGTGACTGCATGAAGCAGCCTACACACATCCTTTGTTCATCTTATCCCTGTGATTTGCTCATGGTTCAGATATGAAGTTGTGTTTGCGGTACTTCAGCATCCTAGCTAGAGCTACCAAAGTGGAGTGAGCATAAGCAGAGTCATTTTTTGAAAGTAGCAGGTTCAAATTCAACATTTCAAACAGATCAGTATATATGATACACAAACTGTTTGACACACACACACAGTTTCTGTGCTGGCTGAGGGTACAGCGGCTGCCTTTCTCAGGGAAGAAACTAAATGTTAATGTGTATTTTGGAGAATGATGTGAGGAAGAGAGGAAATGAGAAGAAGCATTACATTCCAGGGTTAAAAACGGCTCTGCAAGTGCCATTTGAACACTAGAACACTAGAAATTTAAAGCTTACACGTAAAGTTCTAATTCATTTTAGAGTTTTTGGTCAGATATAATGTGATGCTGAAGTTATCTGGATGCATTGTGCTGTTTTTTTTTTTTTTGGGGGGGGGGGGGTTGGTCCTGGGTAGCACCAGAGACATTATAACATTCTATTCTAAATTGAGACTTATGGGAAATTTTTAGACAGAAAGATATCAGTGGAGGTATAATTTAAAGGGGAGAAGCTTATTTGTGTGAAAAGTCAACAAATTTTTAGAAGATCTGTATCAGAATTTTGTGAATATTCTGCACATGAAGTTTTTTGTCCCATCAACCTTTGAAATTAAAGTTAATTTAGATAATGCTTCAAATTAATTGTAACCATAAGTGCTAAGATGTGTTTAAATATGGCTTCTACATAACAGGACTTATGGCTGCTAAGGAGGCATTTGAACAGTTGTTTAATGGCCCTTAAAGGTGCTCTTAGGTGGATTTAGATACCTTTGGACAGACTTCCACCTGTTTCCAGTCTTCAAGCTAAACATGCCAAATATGTGCAAAAGACACGCATGAGCACATTTCCAGTTCTTTCTTTAAACAAGAGCAGACGCTGTCTGAACATGCAAGAAATTAAAACATGTTTTTATAGTCTCCAACACAGAGGATATGACTTTTAGTGGAAAAGCACTAATACAATATAACACCAAGTTAAACAGACAGGCGTCAAACCCCTACAAACATTTCAGTCTTTGCATTTGCTTGCATAGCTACTCACTTCTTGTGAGCATGAAAGGAGGCATATGTGAAGCTTTTCCCGTTATACTCTCCAAAGAACTTGCTGTCACACACTTTGATGTGGTAGACCTCGTTGCCAGAGCAACAGCCATACATCCTCTGCCACTGCTCCGGAGACTGCTGTCCTTCTCTGGAATCATTCAGAGGAAATACAAATGGATTGGTAATACATGTCAGTCAATTATATACTATGAACAGTCAAACCTTGTTTTTGTCTTCATCAATAGAAACATCTGTGACAATCATCATTTGCAAAAGAAAAACTCCTTTCTCCGCTCCACACCTCCCCTCCAGACCCTTGGGGGTCACAAAGGTCTCCTGGTGGCAGCTTAATTCATCTGTGTCAGTCAGCCAGTTTCGTGCCAATAATGACTTCCGGTTATTACAGTAATTGTTGAAGTGCTTTGAGGGAGTTTAATGGGCTGTGAGAGATGCCCAGAACAACCTCAAGGGAGTGGTGTGCATACTTGCTTCTTAGTAGTTATTAATATTTGCATAAGAAGACATGCAAATCGGATTTCTCACTCTAACTTTCATAACTCTGAGTAAAAGGCAAAATAACATGCTCTTCATGATAAATAACTGCCGGTCCCCTTTATTTCCCACCGCAGCTCCTTGATGAGCTGCATGTCACTAAAACCCTCCGGTGCACACAAAGACGCCCACACGTGCAAAGCGAACATACAGACTGAAATGCGCATTCAGGTACAGTGTGTTGCATCTTTGTGGAAAATGTTTGCAATTTCAAGAATTCAGAAAAGAAACTACACAAAGCTTCTTTTTCTGAAAGGTTGACAGGAACGCGCTAACTAAAGCCCATTTATTCTTTCTTTAATGCTGTGTCCCTCAAGCACTGAAATCAGCTTTTAAGAGCGATGTTTGCATGCTGTGAAAAAATCATTTTCCACTGGAGTGCTTTTCATACTGTGTCACAAAGGAAACACACGCTAAAAAAAAAATCAATCTCGGTGGCGGCTGTTCTCTCTTATGGTGCACTCTCGTCTACATCCTGCTGAGCTTCACAATGGACTGAGAATTTTGTCTTTGGTTTTGGCGTTCTCACCTCCCCGTGGCAGTTCTATGGCTCCTATTTATGCATCAGCAGACATGAAAATGTGAAGAAATTTGAACTTTGCAGTCTCACTAAGGAGTAATCAAACAGCCTGAGGAGGTTTTGTAAGATGACTGACCGTCCACGGGAGGTGTGTACAAGGAGTGTGACCAAAGTGGAAGTGGCAGGGCAAACGCAGTTGAGAGCCAACATGGCGTACTTGAACTCTTCCTCGCAAACAACATGATCTGAAAACGAAGAAATGAGTTGATCAGCAGATCTGGTGGAGAAATAACACAACTAGAGATGATTTTGAAAATGTATGAAGATGGGGGAAGGGGAATATTCAAGAGGAAAAACATATAATTCTTAAGTAATAATGTCTC
>VUQK01016931.1:0-10652 GCA_015106715.1 Bujurquina vittata
ATCAGACTGGCGCTCTGGGTGTAGTACTATTACTACTGGTGCCCCTATGCATTGCATATAGCGCATACTCACTTTTTGTGTCACTGATAACAGGGGGGATACTGGGCTGCCCTTAACTGTAGCTTGTTTGCATGTACATATTTAATGTGAATGGTGTTAAACATTGACAGTATCGTTATCCTTCATTAATTCCTCCTTTGTGCTACAGAAACCATTCTGGTAGCAAAACATTCAGCTTTTTCCGGAGAATTATGGTATTACTTTTTTGTAACTTTTATACCTTTTGAAATTAACTTTTTACAAATTTTATTTTTGCCATTTGAAATGAATGGGGAAAACTTCAAATCATCTTCAAACCCACCCTACTTTGACATAGAACTACTTCAGCATGCCTTGAGCTAGAGGAAAAAAATCAAACTTTAAACAGATCCCAAGGCTTTGAGTTATTCAGCTTTACTCAGTTTGTTGATATTGTTTACAGTTTAAGACAGTTTAAGCATTATGGACTTTTCAGACAGTTTCTTTGTATTGGTGTGTATTGGAGCTTTTAGAGTGGTGACATCATCACCCACTGAAGAATTTCAGCTCTTTTACTTTTCACTTTTTTTCTCTTTCAGCTCTTTTTACTCCCACAAATTTTGTTGTACCCACACAATTCAGATTGTAGCTATGATTGTGCCCCTTTCCAAACCTCTGCCTCAGAGTGTCAGGTGTACCCTCCCCAAAGTCCATAGGCTCTAATGCTAACTTATCCCCTCTCTTTGGAGCAAAAACCAAAACATGGGCACTTTTTAAACTGATATTTCTCAGTCAGTTTTACTGATACAGAGAAAGGGAAAAAAGCATGCCCTACTACCGTAAAATCTCCTTTTGCTAACAGTGTAAAAAGTTTGTGAGTGAGACCTACAGTTTCTGTGTGACAACTGTTTGTTTGGGGGTAGGTGAGCAGGGGTTTCTTCTCTCCAGCATAGTTTTGGTAGGATAAGAGCACATCCACCAATAAGAACCCAGCTGTGCTTTGGCACAGTACTGGTGGTTTAACTTGAAGTAACTTGAAATTTCAGGTTATTTTCTTGAAATTTCCAGTTACAAATGGCGATTTTTTTTTCTTTTTTTAGTGGCAGAAACAAGCTTCCATATAAAGTTTCAAAAGTAAAAATAAGTATTCTGCAGAAAAAAATTCACGATCGGTGTTAAATGGTCATGCATGTGTTTAAGGTCGAGTTCATTTGAAATACTTTATTGCTTTACTGTTTAATGTCAAACATCATATTCTGTAAATCATGTTTGTATATAGTGTCTGTTCTGTGAAGTCCACATATCTTTAAAAAAAGTTGTTAATGAACTCAGAAACATAGGCATTTGTTTTTAAGTGTATTAAAATATATTAATAAGCAAAAAAATCAGCAAGAAATCATGTGGATGCGCAGTTTTTCCTGTCCTAGGCTTGAACTGGACACGCAGTTAAAGCTGCAGTAACTTTACCTACCACCAGGGTGTGATATTTTACTTAAAGCCAACAAGCTAAATAGCTGATATGTTTGTAAAAATGGCCTCCATGCACTTATCGTGTTGTCTTTTTGTTGTTGTTAAACAATATGATGTGGTATCGTTTAAATAGCTGAAAATCAACAGAAAGGTGGAAGAAACTAAATCTCGCACCCCGCTGTTACTGCAAATTACTGCAATGTCCTGCTTCAGTAAGCGCTCCTTGTGAACATTGTGTGGTAATCTGTTGTTTATGGGCAGATCAGCAGGATTTTCTTCTGTGTAACTGTCTTTTTTAAGGGAAAGACAGCTTGAAGCAGCTTGTTTTTAATTGATGGTTTCATATTCAGACACATGAGGCAGATGGTTCAAATGAAGGCAGTTAGTACAATGTTAAACTTTTTTTTTCCTGTAATTAAGCTTGTTCACCAATTAAGTTCAATTTAGGCACATCATTGAAAATTTGAGCCGTTTTGCACTTCAGCTATTTAAGCTGGTTTGGCAAATTAAGTTTCAGCTATTTTAAGCATTTCTGGGCATTGCAGCTCAAATCTTTCAGCTTTCAGGGTTCGCATTGGATTTTCGCTAAAAAAGGCGTTTCTCTAGTTAAAGTTACCACTTGTTTCAGTGGACCACTGCCAAATCACTATACCTTGAACTTGTGAAAAAAATTGCATTTCAGCTGGGTACTGAAGAAGGGGGATGTTTGTCCTTAGTATGCATATTATGAAAAATTTTTCCCCACCTCCTCAAATATACAACCAAAACCTAAAACTGAAGACCCCGTCACTCCAGTGAAACTGACAAAAAATAATAGATTACCACAGAATAAATATGTTCAAAGAAGCTAAAAAATATATTTGAAAAAAAAAAGCTTAGTTCAGGGTCAAAAAGTAAAAAAAAAAATAAAAGTGGTCATGCACTGTTACTTATTTATTTCTACTCAGTTGAGCACACAAATTACTTTCTACTATAAGTTTCATTCACCTGATTCAGCACTTCTATCTACGCCTAAGAGCTTTCTAGCAGTCAGTCCAATGGATGCATCGGGGCCAACTCAGGGTTCAGTAGTTTTCCCAAGGATCCTTTGGTAGGTAAATTCAATTAGAAATGTAAATCTTGGTTTAAATTCAAGAACCTGCAGTTTCAAAAGCTGTAAGTGGATATCAGGCTTGTTATTAAACTGCACTTTTTGCACTGTTATTAACTTTCCTCTCCAACTTGTTTTTCATTTTTCACTTCAAAAATTCCACATAATTCATAGCAAAAACATTTATCTGCGCCCAATCTTCAATTAGTAAAACAAAGTGGCGCTCGTCCCTCTCATGGTGCAGCCAATTACTCGCTGCTTAACATGCTGAAATGCTTTGTAATCATCTAAAGATGTAAGACATACTGTGAAAGCATCATCTCAATTATAACCTCATAGCATTATGACAGCTGTCTATTGATCACTGCAGCTTGTATTTAGTGTGATGAGAATTCAGTGTGATGGGATTTTGAAAGGATCAGGTTCATTTGGTGACCTTGAACCTTAAAGTCAGACATCTAGAATCACTGAGAAAAGAAATGCTACTCAATCCCCCCACCCCCAAACTCTATAGAGCACTTCATGCACAAGCTGCATTTGAAGTGGGTTTTGATGTCAGCTTCATCTATTATGAATGAGATGACATTTCTCTGATGACATCCCCGATGTGTCTCTTAAGAGACAGCCAGTCAAATATTCACATGGAAATAGATAAACGCCATCTCAGCGCTGGAGTCCGGCAGGGAGGTGAAGGAGAAAAAAGGTGCACAGGATGTATGGAATCAGACAGCAAGTCAAAATAGTTTATTATAGAACAGGATTCATAGTCGAGGCACTACCTCACATTTAGTATAGGCACTGAACTACTGCACTGGATTCACAGCCACTACTCGGTCTGAAAACCAGAGCCTGCCAGCCATACTGACTTTGGCTACAGCTACATGTACAGTATGTCGTCAAATCAAGACACCAAAATAATGTTAAATGCTAAAGATACAGCAGCAAAATCATCACAGATTGAAAACATGATACCTGTGTAAGTCACTGGGCAGCAGTAGCTTGTCTAAGACAAAGATACACCTGTAAGGAATGCAGAACATGCTTGTGGTGCAAACGATTTTTGGTTGAAGTAACTTAAAATGTGAATGCTTGTAAACTAAGTTAAAGATTGTTTGTTTATCCAATAACGCCAAGCTTGTTAGCTCCTAGGACAGTGGGGAATGATTAAAGACATGGTAACAGTGTTAATATTATAACAATTATATAACATTATATCATATTATAGGTAATATAAAGCGCCTTGAGGTGACTGTTGCAATTTGGTGCTAATTAAATAAAACTGAATTGAAATTGAATTAATATTTGTTGTTTCTTACACACTGGTGACATTGTGATCAAAGACTGTATAAAAAGATGGATGTAGTTTAGCTTAAATGTGGAAGCGCCTTAAACCTGCATTCTTTTTAATGGCCAGCAGGAGGCAAAAGCTTTGGTTGTGAGTTTTAAGTCCTATTGAATTCATCATGTAGTACTTTTTGTAAATTATACTCCTAAAACAATACAAAAAAGTGTATATGCCACGATTTGACTTGACTTCTGATAGACAATTCACTGACCAATGAATGTGCAGTAAGACTTGATTTCACAATCAGATCGGCCCAGGGTTTGTGATGCATTGGTTGAAAGAGCTAAGACAAAGAAAAGAAAGTTTGATGCCTTTGCTAACCAGTGAGTGACATCATTGTGGTTGCATCCATTTTTACATACAGTCTATGGTTATGAGAGCCTAATTACTCTTTTTTTCATTTATTAATTTTAGCCTTCATCTTTTAGCCTCTGCTTAAGTTTGCAGCTGTTTATACTTAGTGATTTGATGTGCAGTATGGTAGTCCTGACAGAAAACATGTTGTCAGGACCACCATAGTGTCTGTAGTGTTAATTGTCTCATAATGCAGTGTGCTATACTTCAGGGCCATGGGGAACGAATGCTGAGTAGAATGAACACTTTTGTGGTATTCTTCTTCTTAATGAGATGGGAAAGCTTACTGCATGTAAGCTGCCATTATTGAGTTATTAGCCAAAGTCATGTAGCTGTTAATGAGACCAATGAGTTGTGATCTAACCCAATGTTAATCCTTGTTATCATTTTAAAAAACCATTGATTTTATCTGTTGGCATTAGAGTGTGTCTGGCAGGCTTTGGTGAAGGGAGGCAGCCTTTCCCTGTGTACATCCACGATCCTATCACTCCTAAGCTAATTTAGCCTCGTACTTCTCTGAGCACTTTAATACAGTCTCATTCACTTTGTTCCTTATTCCAACCACCACATTGCAATGTCACATTTATCTATTACAGTGACAACAATTATCACAACAATGAATATCACCAAGATTACTTTATCATTATAATCAGAATTATAATAACAAAAGTAATGCCGGCATATGCCCCCTTGTTTCGCTCTCTGTCTGTGTGAGCGGTGAATGAAAAGGTAACACTCCTCCTCCTGTAAATAGGCAGTAGCCTAATCTTGTTTGTTGTCAGAGGGATTATCAAGTAGAAGAAATGATTTCATAATAACTTTGTACATGTGCGGTGCAGAATAAGCACCTGCTATTAGCTTGATCACAATACAACATGCTGCCTCTTGTGTGACACTTAACCCTCAAGTGACTATCTGGGGCCGTTTCTGAAAGAATACTGTAAGGATGTATCTAATAGGTTAGTCTAAAGCATGAGCCCAGTCAGAGTCAGCAAATAAATAAATGTGTGTTAGATATCATGTCTTTGTGTACTATGGCACTAAAGAAAGAGCATCTGCCTCTACATTTAATGTTGAAGCTCTTTTCTTTTACCTGTAAAGGAGAAAAGTGTACAAAATAGTCTGGAGTGGTCTTAACTATTATTTGGAAAAGGAAAAATATTTAGGATAGAAAATATTTACAGTACATAACTCCCTTTTTGTAAAAATTTAAATAAAAGGTTTTCCTTTGCAGCCACTAATCATACAGTATATTTGAACTTCAGAAAGACCCAAGCTAGTAATTATCCCCTGCTTTAACTCTTTCCAATCTTATGCTAAGGTAGTCAGCCCATTTTTGAAGGAAATATAATTATTACTGTAATCTATAAATATGAAAAGTTACAGATTGTCTGAAAAGGCCTCATTAGGCAATGTTGCATTTCAGATGTATCTCATGAAAATGAAATGTACTGTTTTTATAGTCAATTTTAAATATGTGAAATATGCATCAAGAGCCCATCATTTGAACTTTTAGTCAGATCTCACCCAGAATGAGTCATAGCGGGTAACGGGTTCCACATGGGAGATGTGAGATTTTAAAAACAATAGTCAAAGCAGAGGCTTTGCTAAAATGTGCTGGATGTATTTTAAATATATATAATTATTTATAAATAATTACCAAAAAAAATTAAAGGAACACTTCAATTTTAACTTTGATTTTTGAGAGCTCTCGGGACGTTGATGATGGGATATAATAATAATGGGATAATAAAGTATTACTGATCATCTCATCATCATCTGATGTGAGACTGTGCTTCCTTAATATGAAAGGCTTAATTTTATTATTAGTTTAAGTTTTTACTGCTTTTAATGGTAATTATTTAATTGAGTTACTGAGTTCCAATATTTATTGTTTGAACTGTTAATTTCAGAGCATTTTTAATGCAGCGCCCTTATGAGAAATAGAATTTTGTTTGTAAAACATGTGGAGTGCCCCTTTAAATCTTGGTTTTAGTGTCACTTGAGGGTGAAGCCAAGTAAGTGCATAGTTTGTGTATTTATGGTGTGATTCTACAACTACATGTTTACACGGTCATCGTAAGGGAAAAAAGTGTAAAGCAGTAAAACATAAATCAGAGCATATTTAACTGTTAACACCTCCCCTCCTTATGCCATGGGAGGGTGTAGAGAGCTCCTGTCCCCATGTCTCGTCTTCCTTATTATCACATTCAGTACGTTCTGTTACGTTTAGTAAGCCTCCCAAATCACATTTGCAAATACAGAGCACATGGCAATACTGAGACCACAAAGCAGTTTACCAGGTTTTGTCGATCACTGTAGGGAAACAGCACAGTACAGAGAGAGGGATCAGAACAGGAGAGTGGGTTCTGGGTTTGCGTTTCCCAAAATGTCTGTACAAACTAGTTTCTACTTTGACGCCAAGCTGTGAAAATGACAGACAGCAGCGAAAGGCCAGCGGTCACTGAGATGCTGATGGGAGAAGCATCTTCTCTCATCTTCTACATTTTGCTGAAACCCACTCACTGAATTAAAACACCCATGAAATATACCAGCTTGTTTCCTCCAAATACAGCTCTGTTTCTTTCTTGTCATAAATATAATCTTTATAGCCTTTTGTACTTTTCAATATTATACAAAGTGTGCTTCTGTGCATCTCATCTGACCAGCATGGTAAAAAATAAACAGATATTTTTCAGCGTGTGTACGTCTATTAAAATATATTTTCAGCCTAAGCAAAGCTTTGGGAGAATACGTAACTAGCGACAAACACTTTGGGGAACCCAGCTCAGATCTGGACAACATTACAACACATCTGTCACCTCACAACCTCAATCTACAACACAAACAACTGGAGGCCAAAAATAATAAACAAACATGAACAACTAACAACAAAAATACTCATATCCTATCTTGATCACCTAGTCAAGGAACATGTTTGTTTTATTTTTTCTTTCTTTTTTTCTTTTTTTGTTTTTTGTTCAGCTCCAAAGAAACAAAAACAAAACAAAATTAAGGGAACTCACTTGTGGGTATGCTAATGTAAAAGGAAACACATTTATGCTACCTGCGGACATTGACACTGTTCCCTGTTGCCCGGGAAACAGCTGAAGCGGCCGGCATTAAAAAAAAAAAAAAAAGAAAAAAAAAGGAGAAGCTTTTCATTGTTAAAAAGAAGACACAGTTCTGACTGGATTCAAACTGAAACAGTGCGAATTAAGCATTTCCCACCCCTCGTCTTTGCACTGTGCTAGAAATGCACCCCTGTTGTTTTGTCACAACCTGAGTCTGTGGGCCTTATTTTTGTGAATCACGGCACAAGGCCGCTGCCACCAAAACATGGCCCTGAATGTGTCATGGACAAGAGTACTATATCTGCAACTTTAAGAGGTAATGACACACAAGGCAACTTTTTTCTCTTTTTGTTGTTGGGAAAGGGCGCACTGGGAGTCTCACCTGTACCTCGAAAATGTTGTACATTAGTTGCCAGTCAGCAGTGCTCTGTACTGTAGGATGACTAGTGGAATGATGTTCGGGCACTTGGTTGTAAAATTGCTCCATGCCTCAGGTTCTGAAGATTTTTTAGAGTTTTTTTCATGTAGAAACTCCTACCAGTTAAAACCACATTAATGCTCATCATGGGAAGCGGGATCACAATGCATTTTGGCTTTCAACCTGTATTGCAAGAACACATTTACATAGACATTTCCATATGCTTGTCGTGTAGCATCTGCTCATGGCCTGCTGAAACAGAACAGCATGTAATTAGCTGCTACCTGTACTGAAGCATCCTGCTCTTTTGTTCCGTTTCTCAAACTGCTGTGGGAAGCTGCAGAGGGATTTCACCGCAGTGGGTACACCGCCTAGTACGTATTTCACTCCAGGAGCAAAAGAGACAGATTCCAGCAGAAGGACAAATTCTAGACTTATGAGACATCTTCTCAGTGTAGCCAACATACACAGATACGGTCAGAGAGGAGTGGGAGGATGTTTTCTTTTAATTTAAGAACCCAGGCCAAAAGAGAGAGCCAGCTCTAGAAAAGTCCCAGAATATCTCAGGGACTGCAGTGTGGCAGGTAAACTGGATCAAATAGCTGCAGAGTTGGAAAGCCTGCAGTGCAATCCTCTAGACAGCTCAGGCAATAATAGACGGTGAATGTGCCATGGTGTCAAAACAAAATAATGCACACATGCACTAGCACACAAGCATAATAAAAAAACATTCACCCACAAGCAGATACACATTAACATGAATGTAGACATTCACCATGCTGACTAAAACAGAATAGAAAAAAAACTTTTTAGCCCCTTTTATCGCTGCCTGAAAGTTGTTTTTACAAAATGCTTAAAATGCATTTAAAAAAACAACATTTTATCCAGTGTTCATAAGTGGTCATTTTACTTTTTGGTGTGTGGAGACCAAACCAGAGATAAAAGGACTGTGAACATTGCACTTATATTTGACTGGAGAAAAAAAAACTTGTGCTGCATGCTAATGTTGCTCAGTTACCACTGAAAGTTGGACTTTCAGTTTATTAAGTTTATTCTTAACAATAAAATGTTTGTGAAATGCAAGCTTTGACCTGTAGCAACAAACCCATCCTGTGTTCATGCTGATTGCACTTTAGGTAACTTTACTATGTTGGTTTTCTGTACGCACAACACATACTGCACATTTTCATGTGGTGGAACAGGGACCCCTCCTGTGTTTTTCTTCCTGAGGCTTCTTCCCTGTCTGAATTGGGTTTTAAGGACACAGGGTGTCATATATTGTACAGATTATGAAGAGATGTGATTTGTTGAATTAGGCTATACACGTACAATAAATTAGCTTTAGCTTGTTTTGAGCCTTCTTTCCACCTGCAGCAGGCAGCTTCCAGATAAAAAGCAATGATAGCCTCACAGTACAGCTGCTCAGCACCAAATGGACACAGTCTGCAATCTGGTGGACTCTCAGGAGTTTGTGGAGGTTGCCAGTAACACAACTCCAAATGAACTGTAACATTGCTGTGTGTCAGCGGGTCCCCTCAGCTAAAGTAGGAACCAAATTAACTCTGCTTATGACCATCATGGCAGGGTCTGTCTCACTGCCAGTTCTTCTCAGTGGAATACTGTAGTATTACCAGTGACGTGTGGTGAAGTTTGTGACGACTGAGGCACTGACTGATCTGGAATCGGATGTTCACATAAACCCAAAATAGAAGCTTATATTTCAATATTAATTACACTAATGATTAATTATGCTTTAATCAAATCCATACTGTTCAACAATGATGGCAAGAAAAACTAAATATTAAAGGTAAGGTCAAACTATTTTTTGGAGGGGTGTCTGTCTTTTTAAATACATTTGCAGCACTGCCCCCTATCGGTATGGCATGGTACTTTCTGCCTCACTGTGTATTTTCTCCGTGCATTTGCACCATGCACAAGACCGATCACAAAGAATAATCATGGCTCACGCATTCATTTAATATATTAGACAGACTGTGGAACATCAGCATGTGTAGCACATGTGTAATCAAACGTGTATTTTGGCGATATAAAGAGAGACAACAATGGGAATGCACCAACCATCTGGTTCACAGCGCCCCCATAGGTGAGCCACAACACTGCACTAGCTCGCCCCGCATTCCTTCCATGTGTTTGAACAGGCGATGCGTAAATTCTGGATTTTTTTAACCATTAGCATGTTGAAGAAATTCAGAAAACAGTTTAATAGAACAGTCAGGTGGTCAAATGAATTTTCTCTTATCATTGTTAGTATTTTACTTGTCATGATTACAGGGGAGGCACTGCCTCACTTGCCTTCCCCTGACCGCACGTCACTGTGTATACAATATGTATACAAATGAATGATCCCTGAGGCCTTTTAAAGATTATTGTGCAAAGTGCAAAGACAGCCAATTATTTCTTTTTCTACTATAGTCATGAACTTGTGGGTGCATCTATATGCAAAGCTGTTGATGTCATAATTAATTTGGAAGAAGATCCATTTATAAAGATGAGTCTCAAAGATATTATTTGTTATTACACCAACGCTGAAAATCGCAACTTTGAATTTATGTTAAATTTCATTATTATATATGCAAAATTTTTTATTCACAAGCAGAAGTTTGCTAATTCAACCCCCAACATTGTTCACTTCCTTGCTGAAATTAAGTACGTGATTGAATCCCTTAAACTGATTAATAATAAAAAGAGTGATATATTTCTTTCTATTTACCAGGAATAATTTCCCAATCCCTCTGATTGAATGCTTTGTCTCCTTTTAATATGTATGTCTTTATGTTTCAATTTACTTTACCATACTTGTATTGGACTCAATAGAATTACATGTTAGTGTTCTTGATGTGCTGCTCTTCAATGCTCAACCTG
>VUQK01016932.1:0-10069 GCA_015106715.1 Bujurquina vittata
TACAAAGACATCCACGTATTTTCTGGTGTCATTTTTTATGCCTCCAAGTTAAGATTGCCTTAGCTGGTGAAGGAATTGAAATAATGTTTGTTGCTGTTTAAGCCTTTAGGTTTCTGCGTGTTCATTTCATCGAACAGGAATGACACAAGACAATCAGAATAAGGAGCCCAATTATTAAATTTAATAAAGCCATTTCAAACAGTTTACCGATTAATCTGGTTCAGAATTGGCGGAGCTGCCTGATGCAGTCAGTGCAGCTTCACACAAGTCTGACACCGTTCTCTATCTTAGTTCAACTTTTATACACAGACACAGTTATTGAAATATGCAAGCATGTAGCTTGCTTATCAGTTCCTTCTTTTGTGTTCTTCACTGTCGCCTGTTAACGTTTAACAGGCGACGTGGTTAGACATTGACGTCTAACCCTAACCATTTGGACCCGGAAATGACAGAAACGTCACCAGTGACGTCAGACTTAAAGACCGGATACCATTACTAATGGAGGACTTTGCACTAAGAAATTCATACTAAGGTTCTCACTATCATTTTGACTACAGATGTACACATATTCACGTGACTTGGATTAACTCTGATAGTAACAAAAAGTGGCTAAAAGGGATTTCCTATATTTTATTATTTATGACTGAGTTGTTCATCTGGGAAACAGGTGCACAGTTTTAATGCAAAATACAGAAATCTAGCAGTAAGGATTAAGAAATGTGTGAAACTGAGTAGCTGTCCAAGGTGTATCCTGCCTTTGACCCTATGCCAGCTAGGATAGATTCCAGCCCACATTAGCGCTTAACAAAACAGACAAAGGCATACATATATGGATGTCAACAATGTGAGGTCAGTTTTTATGTTGATCCATGCCTATGGGAATCAGTGTTAGTATGCAGAAGAGTAGCTATTTATACTGCCATATGGCAGGTGAAAACTGTATTAAGCCAAACATAAGCCTTGATACTCTTAAAGCAGGTACCATATAGAGTGCATATGATATTGAATCTAATGATGCACTCTTGTGTGTCTAATTTAACACAGAAATGGAAAAACTCAGCTTTCCCAAACTAATCTTTGCTCTGCATATGTTCACTGTCTAACTCAAAGTCTGTGTCAATTTAACTTGATATTCTTCCTACTTTAAGGACCTGTAAACCTGCATAACTCTGGACTTTGAATTAAGCCTAAACCACACAAACACTCCATGACTATGTGTGCGTACACACCCAACCGCCCACCCATCTCTTACAGTAGACAAATGTATATATGAATGGCGGGTGTTTTAAATGAAAACGCTAGACCACCCAGGACTTCCAGTATCGCCCTGCCGACCTCCGAGGCTGACGGATGGAGGCTATTCACATCAAGCCTTTAACACCTTCAGATCCCCCTCCACACCACCACACTCAATAGTCAATACAAGCCTTGCACAATCCCCTAAGACAAATGGGCAGACTTCAAACACATACATACACAACCTCCGAAAGACAGAGTGGGAGGGTGGCTGAGAGAGAGGAAAAAGACGGCCGGTGGGTTTTACCAGTGAAAGATGGAGAGACCTAACTTCAGCTCTCTCTCTCTCTCGCCTCAGCCCCCACCCGCCCACCCCCCCTCCCTTTTCAAAACAAATGCACAATCCTCGTCTAGAGAGAAATACTCAGCATTAGGGCGATGGCTCCATTTACTCCTGTGGGGGTTCATTTGGGTCCTTTCAGGCCCTGTGTGTGTGTGCATCCTTCTATGTGTATATATGTGTGTGTAGGAGTGGGGGTGTGCAGGGAATGAAAGGCGTGGGGCGCTGTCAAATAGCCCCCCGCTCTTAATGGCCCAGCTGCATCATTACCTAGCACACACACTGGGCCCAAATAGACTGAGGGAGTAGGAGGAGGAGGAGGATAGACAAGTCTATCAAACTAAGTATGAAGAGAGGAGGGTGGGGGCTCATCATTACCTAGCATACACTATGGAGTTGAAGAAACCGAAAGAAAAAGCAGGGGGTAGGGAGGGGTCAGACAGGCAGCTAAATTCAGTACAAAAGCATGTTAGTGAACTACACACTCATGGTGACACGCACACACAAACTCACGGCCTCCAGGGAAGTTTTACAGCGGCTCCTTGTCTTGAACAGTGATGTAAGGTCCCTGTCGCTGTCAGGTGTGTGTGTGGGCAAAGCAGTAGGTGAATGACCACACATCTCCCCAACAGAGAGTAGGACAATGTGTGGGGGAGCGACAACACGGCTGCATAGTGACACATGAAACATATATTCTGAAATAATGGTTGGGATACAGAAAAAAGGCAGTTTTTCCCTTCTTTCTTTTTCCTGTCATCATCACCTACAGGGGCTGCATGTGGGTGATGCACAAGGCATGCTGCATACTTCATATTTGGTTTGTAGTCAGGGATGCGCCTCACATTGACATGTTAGACTTTTATTGCCGTTTCACTAATTGGAGAAAAATAAATGAATAGATTAATTTCATTGCCACTTTGTATCCAGTTTGTGTTCAGCTAGTGCAGCTTCTTTATTTTCACATGGCATTCCTTTTCTGTCTTCTTACATCTTCTCTCTTTTCTTCCGAGAAAATGCCCGGAATGTGCCAGTGTTTGTATGTTTGTATGTTCTTTTCATTTGAATTTTTTTTGGGGGGGATTGTTGGACTACATTTCAATTAAAAACTTGACCTCCTCCACCCCACCTTCAAAAAGAATGTTGTCACACTAGAAACAAACTGGACCGTGGTCAAGTTTCATCTGGACTAAGACTCGTCAGACCATGCTTCAATAATTTTGGTTCTACCTGAAAAGTTTGAGCAACAAAAAAGTGGAAGCAAAAGCACACATTTATGTTCGAGTCCTACTGACTTTGGTGATCTCTAGACATTGTTTTCAGTGTTATCATGAGGTTAACTATTGACTTTGCTATAGAGCAAAGGTCAATAGGTCTTTGCCGTCCTGGAGAGAAGAGGAATGAAAGTCAGTAGAAGCAAGACTGAATACATGTGTGTAAATGCGATTGAAGGAGCAGAGGAAGTGGAGGTAGATGAGTTTAAATACTTGGGGTCAACCATCAAAAGCAATGAGCAGTACATAAGAGAGCTGATGTAGAGAGTGCAGGCAGGGCGGAGTGGAAGGAGACGAGTGCTATAGGTGATTTGTGACAGAAAGACAGCAGCCAGAGTGAAAGGGAAGGTTTAGTTTATAAAATACTGAGAGACCTGCCAGGATGGTGGGGATAGGGTGAGATTGAGACAGATGACGTGCTGTGGCGACCCCTAAAGGAAGCAACTGGAAGAAGAGGAAGAAGAAGACAGACATTCTTAGTCCCCAGAGGATCAATCCTAAGTTTAATGGTCAATGAAGGCAAAATATAGTGAACCACTTCACTTATATTGAAGCTAGGTCCATGTACCGCAAATGGGCTGTCAAAAGTGTGCCAGTCTGAAAAGAAAAAGTGATAACATGTAAGATGGTACAGAGGCTACGGTGTGAACATTTGAACATAGGTGGTCCTTGAAATTGTGGCTTGGGCCACAAAATGTAAGCAGTAAACAAAGTTCTGTCATTGTGTACATGTTAGCATCACAGCACCACTGTGTCTAAGTAAGACTTCACAGAGCTGCTAAGATGACTTGAAACTCCCTTCTCTTTTCCAGAAACAGAAGTGGAGGTGATGAAGCAATGATCATTTAACAAAATAAGACATCCTTGCTTCAACTTAAAGCTAATTAATTATCTATTTAATTGCAAATGTTTTGTGTTTCTCAGATAAACTGTTCTCACTTACTACTTGTTTTTTGTCTGCTATCAATCCAGGGTCAACTTAAAACTTCCTGATGAAATGTTTCCCATTAAAAACATTACATAATCTGCCTGATCCAACATGTTGCATAACTCTCCTCTTTCTTCCTATAATGTGAAATCATAGTAATTGTTCAATCATCATTAATGCAAGACATCCAAAACAAAAGTACTCCTCCAAGTATCATAAAATACTTTATCCTACAAGCTAAAGATGAATAAAATAAAAAATATCCAACATTAATTTTTGAATAATATATATTAAATATTGATAAATTCAAAACAAATCAAATATATTTTTAATACAAATAACAAATCTCATTCAATCCCCTTTTCCAAAACTCATGTGATTCAAAACCTTTCCATGTCTTAAGCTCCATTAATAATCCTCACTAATTCTCTATAAGTTCAGTCAACCTCAACATACATTTAATTGAAAATCATATTATCTGTTAAAAGTAGCTGCTTTGCTGATTCTCATCATATCACACAATCTTCTAAATGAAACTTTTAATTTTTTCATAATTACAGATTCCAGGGTCAAGAATAACCATTGAACCCTAGTTCATGATTAAATAAAAGCAACCCTAGAATTGTTAGTAAATGGATTCTCAGGTAGTCTTTGAGGCTATCTGAGAATCCACTTTTTCTGAGCCCATCTACCCAGGAAGAAAAGTGTGGAAAGAGGGATGCCGTGTTCAGGTCGTTCACCTCCTTTAACATCTTTCACCTTCAAAAGAAATGTAAGGGAAGCATCAGATTAGGGCACTTAAAAAAGTTAAAAATGCCCAGAGAGAGCATAGCTCATTACCAGATAATGAATATTCACTCCATATTACTGCCACCTACTTTTCATTTACTCACAAAACTTAGTCAATATTAAACAAATATGCATTTTGCTCTTTAAAGCTATAAAAGCCGCAGTATTTGGTCAAAGGACAAGGCTCAGAAAATTAATGCATATAATATATAGTGGCCTTTTAAGGAAATATATATATTTTAATTCAACTTCTGCTGTTTGCAGTGAGCTGTACTAAGTGTGCAGTTTAACTACATCATAAGACAGAAGGCAAATACCAGCATTTTGATTCACTTTTGCCTACCTAGCAAGCACTTCTTTGAGTGTACAATGAAATTTTCAAATTTCACTCCTGCTTGGTGCTTAGTGTCTGCAGACAAATCCTTGTCTTTCTTGCAAATTACAGGTGAATTACAGGCAATCTGATAGCAACAGCAAGGCAATTTGTGATGCAGCTCCCTGTTTGCGACCGATTTTACCTGGTGACAGCCAGCAACCTCCAGGAACCAGTCAGGGAATGCACATTTTCCCCTGCAACCAGTGGTTGCCAAATGGTTGCCAACCAGTCCCTAGGCCTGAGTGGCTGAGGCCTACAGCACACCTTGTCAATCATGCCAAGTTTTAAGCCTTAAGCGTATCTAATTGGATGATTATAAAACACTGCCCCTCCATACAGTTATAAATAAAAGGAAAACTTCCCACAGGGGAGGTAATGTTTTTTTCTCCCAGCCTGTAAACATGTTTGGAGACTGTAAGGATTGGCTCACTTTTGGAGTGAGCCTCATGTGGCCATTATAGAAATTGCAGTTTTTGGCACCTTCATGCTGGCGTAAATTTTTTTCAGCTCGTTCTGCTTAATGTGAAATACTGCAGCACACTAGCAAATGATGCACTGAACCAAACCTCTATCAGTCAACAGACTTTCTGAGCAGTCTTGTGCATTTTATTTAGCAATTTGCAGTACAAACATATGCTCTCATACACAATCTAATGCATAGTCCAATACTGAAGAAATGCACTCTCCTCTGGAGCATAGATTAAACCCATTAAAGTGTTAATAATGCTTTTTTGAGGTTAATATTACTGAAAGTGCAAAACCAGAAAATACTACCCCAGTGTTGTACTTGGCACAGGCGCTGGAGCAAAAATTAAAAATACATCATTGTGCAGTGAATGGAATGTTATGACTAATAAGACGGTAGCTTGTTCATCACCTCCTCTCTGGCGGGAATGTCAATAGCGCCTGACACCTACGAGCTCCGCCACACTCCTGCTCTACATCCTATTTTACACACACAGTACTTCCAAGAATCCCCACTCCTCTCTCCATTTCCATCACACTTTCTCTCACTCTCTTTCCATCATCTCCATCCATCCATCTCTTGTCGAAGCCTCTCAGCGGGGCTCGGGCTGTTGTATGCGAGGCATACTTGGGCTGTGGCGTCAGTTTGGAAATGAGGCTCGTTTGCATTTAAACATTCTGCTCTCTGGGCACTTGGTAAACTTGATGAGAGGAGGATGAGGGGAGCGGAGGGGGGGGGAGAACAAGGGGAAGTAAAGAGAGAGAGAGGGAGAAGGGGAGAGCAAAGGGAGTAATTGCAACACTGAGAGAGGAGCTGAAGAGAGAGACGGGAGTGAAGGAGGGAGTGTGTGGAGAACACTGGCTAATATAAATTCATTATGTAAATCCGCAGCTCAAACAAATTGACAGGCGGGTATTACACCCGAGAGGAGCTGAATCAAGAGCATGAAAGCATTAGCTCCACTCACCCTTGACCTCCAACCTCGACCTGTTCACCGGAGTGTGCCTGTTATGCATACTAACGACACAGGAGGGGCCGGCCGAACAGAAACATTGCAACACGTTTTTGTTTTCTTACAGTGGTAGATAGAGACAAAATTCTCCATCCTACATCTGCACTGGAATGTAAACTAATGCCGAAAGGAAAACACTGGAGAGGAGTGTTTTCTCACTGAAGCAGACCCACATAACAGATACACACTGTAGCAACAGCCGTCGCTGGAGACTACCCTTTCTTCCAGTGTCTGGAAAAGAATATGTGAATTCCCAAACCTGGAAGCAAAAAGAAGAAAACACAAACTGCACTCCAGCAGGCCTGCAGGAGAAAGAGGAGTGAGAAGTTCTGAGGCTTCTCAAAGAGTTTAACAGTTGCACCGCGTCACACTCATCCCTCATTTGCACCACTGGGTAACAGTTTCCCCTTCACCTTTTTTCATTTTCAGGACTCTTTATACCCGTGTTAATCAGTTAAAGACATATTCTGACAACCTACAGCTGTAGATAAAAAGCTTAAGGGAGGGGAAGGACAAGGCGAGGCTCCAGTGTGGCTGCAGCGGCTGGAGATGTCATCCAATCAAAAAGCAGCACCGCATGAGTCATGGGGATGAAGAAAAACAACATAAAAACAACCCCCTGCCACCACCCGGCACCAATCTGTTGATGATTTTTGGAGTTCGTGACATGAAAAATGACACACAGAGCTCATTGTTTGCTGGTCATTATTCATCTTGGTATTCAAAGCTTTAAAAACAGTAAGACATTATGAGGGACGGTGCATTATTTATACATTAATTATGAATGGGGGCAACAGAAAAGTTTATCTGGACTTAATCTGAAAAGTTTAGATCTGGGATAAACCCTAAAGTGGATTCCAGTGATTGCAGCTTTAATTAAGAGAGAAATATTTTAAAAGAATGATGAAAAAAGAAAAAGAAAAGTGAAGCAGAAGAGCCTGAGCTGTATCCACTGTTTTGTCACAAGCATGGCCCGAGCTCTAAAATCACTGTATCCTCAAATATCCATAATGCAGCGCAGTAGCAAAGACTGTCTTTGCCATTGAAACACCCACATAATTTGAACTCCATGTTCCAAGTTTTTAGCACATTCTGACCCCACTTGATCAGACTTTACAAAGCTCCCTTGACAATATAACAGTATACAACTGTTTCCACAAGCTTCTCAGCACCTCTTGCGGCAAGAAATTTCCCATTTTATGCTGCTTTTTTTATTCGGAAAACAACTTAAAACCTATGAAACGCTCTCAACACCCTCCAACAGCCTCAACAATGAATGACATTCAAGCATCATAAGCCTATTTTTTTTTTTCTTCATTGGCATTTTGGAGATGTTTTGAAGTGCACTCAATTTACTCAACACTCCACCACCCTCCAACACTGACCAGTCTCTCAAAGTAAAATAAATCAAGCACATCTCCTATTTTAAAGCCTCATGAATATCCAAGAAGGGCTGAACAATCACTTCAGCCACCCCTCTGACTCGAAAAGGCGGTTCGGCTTTGGAGATGACCATATGGAAGGGCAAGAGTTTGAGTTGTCACTGTTAAGCGGCGCTGTGACGAGGGGCGACGGCAGCCGAGGTTCTAAGCATCTGCAGCTGCTGTCATCGTCGACTGGTCCGCCAGGCTTAGAGTCAGGCGCCACTCATGTCTAACCTGAGCATGGACGGAAAAACCATTAAACAGGCTACAAAGGCTGCCGCCGGGCTTAGGAGAGGAGGGCGAGAGACAAAGAACGGACGGCAGAAACACAGATGAAAGCAGCAACTACAGAAAGTACATGTGAGAAAGATAAAAGAAAAGAAGAGGGAGGTCCTGATGAATGTGTTTATCCAGCGCTTTCCCAAGTGTTTCTCATGTTGTGTCTGCTCTGAGTAAATCCTTGAACCACACAGAAAGCAGGCCACTCCACAGAGAGCCCGAGGACAACTGGACAGCTTCGCTAATCTGAATCTTAATGAGCTGGAAATCCCTCCCATCGCTCATTCTCTTTGCTCTCCGCGTCACGCGCACGCACATGTCCATTCAATAGATTCGTTTTAGGAATAACATAGTAAAACTGAAGATGACACATACAGTCCTCCAGCGCATTTGTGCTAATGACATGCAGACCTAATTAATCATCAGTTCATCTTAATGTGATCACAGCTCTGTGCCTCAACGGCTGATCATCTGCCATCATGCGTAATCACAGACAATACAACAGGTGTGTGACGAAACGGGGGCCCTTGAGTGGCACATGCACCCGTCCTGAAATTTCACTGGCCGCCTAGGGAATTACAGGGAGAAGACAAAGGGGTCTGGGTTTTTCTGGGGAATGCAGAGTTGTTCGCCTTAATAAATATAAAAGTAATATAAGTAAGTTTTAAAATGTGCACTAAAAGTTCTTAATTGCTTGCTAATCACAGGTTTAGGTTTGGAAAAACTGACTTCCCTCCTATGACATGTGCCAAGATATTGTTACAGGGCAGCTTTGCTTCCTGGTTGAGCAAGGTGTTTATTTCTGATAAACGTTTTTGATTTCCCATTGCCCCCATTGACTGGTTCTTGGCAGGTTTTTAAATAAATCCTGAAAACATTGCTGCAATGCATTAAAGCCAGAAACTCGAACTGCAAGACAACATTTGCAAACAAACCTAAATAAACCTATAAATGAATGTGCTGACTTATACTGTAAGTACAAACATATAAAGTTGGTAACAGTTCAAACTAGGAAAAAAAACAGTAAAGGGTTTTTTTATGAATTTAGGTCTGAATCAGGTCAGTTAGCCAATCCCAAGTGTCACAGAAACATCTCCTGGCAGCACAGCCGCCCCCTGATGTTATCTACAGGAGCAGATATTATGTTGAGCTCTGTGGAGACTTAACAACAATACTTTTTCTATTGAAAGCCATCAGCTGTCAGCACTCTAAAACTCTAAACACATGTCAAACTGATCAGCAAAGCATTGATCACAGAGAATGACAAATGTTTGCTCTCTTCATTAGTAACACGCTAACAGTGTGAGATGTTTTAGTGCTAAACCATCCACTGCCTCAGGGATCCTGCAACACAATCGAAGGAACTGCAGGGCCTGGTGACACATCCTCCATGTGGACTGACAACATTAGATTATTACTTATATTTAGCCACCTAAAATCAAGTCACATTAGTCTGTCTCCACATAAACAAGATGAAATTTGGAATATGTGAATGACACTTCAGATGATGTTTTGATCATCTCAGACTGAGTTTAGGAACACTCAACTTGCTAATAATTACTTTTATTCATTAACCCATGACTGTATTTTCAATAACTGATAAGCCAGATAGGGTGGTGCGATAGCACCATCACCTCACAGCCAGAAGGTCTTGGGTTTGGACAGCTGGGGCCTTTCTGTGTGGAGTTTGTATGTTCTCCCTGTGTTGGCGTGGGTTCTCTCTGGTTACTCAACAACAATGTAAAGACATGCGTGGCGTTAGGTTAATTGGAGATTCTTTTTGATTAATTTTTTTAAGGTTATTTAATAGAAAAAAGAATATTGTATTCATAAATATACAAAGATTAGTGTGTGACTGCATCTTTCAACAAACTGATGCATTCTCATAAACTTATAATAAACTTATAATTAATCCATTATAAGCAAGCCATAGCCTATTTTTTATATT
>VUQK01016934.1:0-10999 GCA_015106715.1 Bujurquina vittata
TGCTCCTGAATTTCTTTGGATCTCGGCATGATGTGTAGCTTTCAAGGATCTTCTGGTGGACCTTACTGTGTCAGGCAGCTCCTATTTAAGTGATGTCTTGATTGGGAACAAGTGTGGCAATAATCAGGCCTGGGTGTGGCTAGGGAAATTGAACTCAGGTGTGACAAACCACAGTTATAGTATGTTTTAACAAGGGGGGCAATCACTTTTTCACACAGGGCCATGATGGTTTGGATTTTTTTTCACCTTTACTAATAAACACCTTCATTTACAACTTGCATTTTGTGTTTACTTGTTTTGTCTTTGACTATTGTTTAAATTGGTTTGATGTTCCGAAACACTTAAGTGTGACAAACATGCAAAAAAACAGGAAATGAGGAAGGGGGCAAACACTTTTTCGCACCACTGTATGTACATATTATACACTGGTCATATTGTCGATACTGTACATATTGTGTATACAGTTTTTATCAGATTTTTATCTTTATACACATGCTTTGAACTTTCTTCTGCCTCTGTACACCTCTAGTTGCACCTGCTCAGGTTCATCCATGTTCAGAAAGTGTTGGGACCAAAAGATCTTGACAAGCAGCTTTCAAGGGGCCACATGAGAAACTGGGACTATTGTGGAGGGCTGCACTAATAAGCTTCTATAGCTGGGCATAGCAAACCCACACTTAGCCCACGCAGGCCCCAAGTGTGTGTGCCCAACCAGAGCAGTTTTGACCTTTGGAGCCTCCGTATGGGTTTTTATGGGCAACCCACAGTGGAATTGCCCACAGAAAACCCTCACTGACCCCCTAGTGAGTTAGCCCATGTAGACCCCACAGTGGTTTTATCCCAAGGGACCCCCATAGGTAGAAACCTGTCCATAGTGGTTTACATGTTTGACTATCAAGCAAAAGCTCCCTGGTTCAGCTTTGAAAGGAAGACAAGTCCCCTGAGAGTCATGCCAGGAAGGGCATCGTGTTGACAGATCAACTATGTGGTGACTTTTTTTTTGAGCAACATTATGATCCACACTCAGCACCAATTAGTGGCGGTAATGTACCATTTAATGAGGTATGCCACACCGTATGCCTATACCTAGAGTGTGGGCATACTGTGGGTACACCGCAGTCCCACAATGAGCCCCACTGTGGGCTCGTCTCTGCTTAGTGTGGGAAGCTCACATTATGGGCCCTCCTACTGGTACTGGGGTCTGCCCACAGTGCAACCACATGGGGCCCAAGTGAGCATGTTTGCTGGGTATAACCTACTGTTAGGCCCATAAGTAGGACAATTTTAAAAGATATGTCTTATGCACACCACCACAATGACAAGTCAGCTGTCCAATAACTTTGTTTCTGAAAATGGGGGTGCTGTGTATGAAAATGGTTGTAATTTCTAAACCCATTAAACCCATGGATTAAAGTCTGCAAGTCTTCATTGTTTAAAATCCACTGTGGCAAAGCTGAAGCCTTGTTTGTATGACGTGTCCTGCTGCTATTCATCTTGTTGCTGAAGCAGAAATGAAGAAAATAGCAGCAGATTCAGCAGTTCTCATCATACTGTTTTCATGCCTGAAACTTGATGTCCTACCCATGTTTAGCATAGTCACTGTATCTGTACAGCCTGGCTTGAAATGAACTTGTATCTAAAGCCACACTGACACATTTCACATCACAGTATGTAGGACACGGCTCAGAAGAGAAAGCAAAAACCAATGTCAACAAAACACAAAGATTACGATGGGCTTTTAATCTTCAACACACATCCAGTTATTCATCACAGACATAAAAGAAGTCATTAGATAATCACCATATCAGCAAGTGTGGAAGCCACAGCTCATTCAGAGTTAGTGTATAACTGTGTCCAGGCATTTGAAACTACAGTGAAATTGTTGTGTTTCAGAATGTCTGATACTTTCAGCTACAGTACAGCTGGATTGTAAAGTATCCATCTAAGGGCAGGAAAAAAAAAAGAAAGTTTGATATAGTTCCAACTTGTGAACAGTGTAGCATCACATTCAAGTATAACATCAGGAAATAACCTGGCGACCGGAGCAGCAAAACATGACAATTGATCATCATGCACCGTGCCAACCCATTAACATCCCGTCAGCCAGTCTATACATGACAACATGAAATCTAATTTGGAATCATTAGATATGTTAATAATTAGTACATGAACAGCTATTTAAAAGAGTAAATGGATAAATATTTAGCTGCACATCAGTCACAGTTTAACAGTCATGTATATCTGGCGTTACTCTAGCAGTTAGTTTTTGGAGTGTTAAGAACAGCAGATCGTTAGTCATCAAAAGGTAAATCTATTTAAATAAATAAATTATACACAGCATACAAAATAAAGTCATTTTCAAACACGCTTAAATGCAACTGCACAAAGCAAACCAACCTTTACACAAGTCTGCACTCTTTTTGTCCAAAGAACTGGCAACTGTGGCAACCTAGAGGTCTCTTAAGCACTTGCTGCAGAAATACCGATGCCTACAGAAAGACTTTGCTAAAGGAGCTTAGCTGGGATTTTGCTCACGTGTTCACAGAATATATTCCACATCACTTTATATTTTCTTATTTGGAATACATTAAAGGGGGAGCTGGTTGTTACTTGTGAATAAGCTCATTTGTACTGGCTCACTGAATCTAGGGAATTTAGACCTCTTCTGGTCGTTCTCTCTCCGTGTGCAACACGTGGAGAGTTTTTGCAGCATGGTCAGCCCAGTGGATCAGCTCCAGCAGGACCCGATAGGTCCAGAGTTTGAACCCGAAAACTCCCCCAGAGCCATCGATTTCCTATACAGAAGAGAGCAATACAGCGATAAATGCCTCTAGTTAGGAATAAGGCCTGGCATGCAAAAACCTGTTAAAAGTGTTGGCCTAATGCACACATCCCCATTTGGTGTTTGTTACCTTTTATATTTGAGAAGGCGTTTTTACAAACAATCACACAGATCCAATGGCTACAAAGAGACATCAGCATGTTTCTCGGGTCATGTTTGTGTCCACCTAATGAGTTCACATCAAATATATTGTGCTTTAACACTCCATTTGGTTCCCCACCTACCTCAGGGAGAAATATCCAAATGTTTAGTCTGTTGTTGATGTAAACATGTGGACAAGTGCAGCTTTAGCCTCAACCACAGGGTTTTCTTGGACACTTAAGAGACTGACTTAATGATCTGAACTGTTTGCTTCAAGCCTTAGTCACATTCACATAAAAGCTGTAATTCATGTAATGCAGGGTTTAGTCACAACCACGCTGAGATTTGAGGTTTTCCATTTAATGAAAATGTAAAGTCAGAAGCTGGCTACTTTGAAATAAGCTTCTTTTTTGGGTTCTTCTGTCAGATTTGATGTAGATGATATAATTATTGTGATGATTTTAAGATGAATGCATCTGAGTTAGTAGAAGCAGGTGTCGAAACTGCTTTTTATCAGAATCAGGAGCTTTTCTTGGCCATCCGGATTCAAAGGGTCAGTTTTGTTTAACAGAACGGAAATTGCAATACATTAGTCACTTTGGAGCATAAATAGTAATGAAAATTAAACTTCTAAAAATGCAGATGATGCATAAAGATTGAGCCAGATGTTCATTTACACAAAACCCATTTGAAATCAGTTACATGGGGAAAGCCCAGGTCATAAGCACAAATCATGATAAACCTCAGGCTTACTGAGGTCTGAGGTCTGGGGTCTGGGCCCAGGAATGTCTGAGAGAGAGAGTTGCGTGTCAGCCTCTGATGATGATTTAGTACATAAAAAATGAGCTACTTCATCAACCCACAGCAAAGCAAAATGCTTTGCAAAATATGCAAGGAAACTGTTTCGGCCAGTGGTAGAAATGACAAACTTGTTTCATCACTTGAGGCAAAAAACACACCATCTACTACAACCAGGCTACGAAGGAGGAGATGCCTGCAGCTGGTAATGTTAGACCGAAATGTAAACAAATGACTGCACCAAGCGTCGCTCGACTCACTAGGACAGGAAGAGCAAACGGTGGATGGAAATTACTGATGTGGTTACACAGTGGGAAAGGAGGGCTTTAAATAACTGGTTGAAAAGCTCAACTCAAAATACTACATCCCAGGATTTTTCAGTGTTTTGCGACAACACTGTGCAGCTGCTGAAGAGTTACAAGTGTGAAGCAGTTATCATATATGTTTTATTAAAAGTTCCAGGGAGAAAGCTACCGAGGATACTTTTGTGTTTACATTTGACTTATGCTGTATCAGTGACAGCTGCTCATTGGAAAAGAAAGTTGGAAAATGCCCTTCAGTTACTGATATATGGTGCAAGCGTTGATACGCTCAGTAGTTTTTCTACAATATCGTTATAAATTTTCCTGAAATATTGGGATACAACTTCGAGGCCATATTGCCCACTCCAACTATTAATGTGTTGAGGGTTATTTTTATATTTTATTGCTGCTTGATGAATAGTAGTGTGCAAAATCATATTACTGGACAAGCCATAAAAACGTGACCAACTATAAAAAAAATAATTTACCTCATTACACTGATCATCTGGGGTAACTTCCAGGTTTGCGCCATCGGTCTCCACCAGCCCTTTGGTGCTGTGGAGCAAGTGTTCCAGTCGGACTCGCACGTTGGTCCTCATGGACTCATACTCACCCTCCAGCGTGCCCCATTCCTCCTCTTCCTTCAGGATGACACAGTGGAGCAGCCCAAGGCACTGCTGCAGAGCCGAGTGCAGCAGCTGCACCTGCTCCTCGGTGCTGGGCACCTCTGAGTCCGGGGACAGGGACACGATGCGTTTACCATCTGGGGTGTAGTCTGACAAGAATGTCTCCCTCGCCGTCTGAAACACCAAAAGATGGGTGAAAAAAACTAAATTTTGCCCACTTTACTGCAAAGCTGTCACTTATCTTGCACTTGGTTAAGTCTATTTTAAGTAGATAAATAATTGATTATACTGATCAATTAAGTGGTCTACTAAAGGGATGATGGGGCACAGAAGGACTGCAACAGGAAAAAAAAAATCCAATACAACCTATCCATTAGGCACCACTAGGGAGATGCAGGGGAAGTGGGGGTGTCTTTTAATGTAATTACACCCTGCTGCGCAGCATCTATTTCAAGAGCAAACTAGTCAATGTTAAAAAGCAGTGTTCAAAAGCGACAGGTAGCTAGCTGCCTCAGAACAAAACCAAACAACAAAAAACACACTATCGCAAATACCGGGGAGGGGAGCGTTTCACACAGCCCGGTAAGCAGGAAGCGTGGATACAACAGGCACTCACGTATAGCCGGAGCAGATTCGTGCATTCCTGAAGCAGCAGCCGGGCGAGAGCCGCCGCTTGTCCCGTCAGCGACTGCGGAGCCTCCGGCGCGTCCAGCACGGTTATCGGCTGCTCCTCCTGCTCTGCCATTTGCGCTCAGCCTTGTTTATATAGGTGGGTTAGCAGCGAGCGGGACCGACAGAAACAGGCCCCCCTCCCCTCTCGGGTACCGAAACGACGTTGTTTTTCCACGCGTGGAATTTTTCTGGATACTTTCACGGTCTCAACAGGAGCCGGAGGTCCAGGCTGGGAGAGTCAGTGGAGCGTGTTTGTGTCGGTGCTCTTGTTGGCGTACACGCTAACAAGAGGGGATTTAATTGGTTCTGCTAGCCTGGGCGTTTGAGGTGGGGTCGCACAGGAGCCCTGTTTGTGCTACATGAAAGACGTCACCGTGCGGTCCACTCATCTTTACACAAATAATAAAAACTCTGTTTCAGTGGAGCACATTTTTATTTCAGCTATGATAGAAAACCACATCGAGTTGTATCATTTTTTTAAAAAAGTATTGCCTAACTATAAAATTAGCTTTGTTCTCTGCTTTATTTATTAATTAAAAGACCACGAGTAACGAGTAACCAACCAGTAATTTCTCATTACGGTGGAAATTGTGGCAAAATATATTTAATTTACTGTTTAAAGTATTTTAAAAAATTACCCAGATAAAATGCTTGAGAACCATTTCTCATTCACAAAATAACCTGGCCAGTGTAAAATACTCAAGCCACCCCTCATTTCTTTGTATTTTGCTTCCAATGAGCCAGACATTTTTTAAAGTGCTCTTGAACAATAGTTTTCAAGGCTTTCTGAAGCTCTTTCAAAGTTCCTCTTTGACCTTGGCTGCTTTTTCACTCACTTCCTGGCCAGTTCTTGTACCTGACCATTATCAGAGGAACGCTTGTTGTTACATCAACCTATGAATCATTCAAGCAGAAAAAGGTTCCTAACCCAGGGATGAACCATTGTTGTGTCTACACATAATTGACAACTTGGCAAAGAAATCATTTTAAATTCCAAAAACACATTTCTTTTTTTGCCAATTGTTTTTGTGGAAAGTGCAAAACAAACAAACCAAAAAAAACAAAACAAAATACAACTTAAGGCAACTTAAAGAAAATGAGAAGAAAGCTGCCTAAGAGAGCTCAGGCAATGTTGAACAATGAAGGTGGTCATACCAAATATGGACCATCAAGCTCATTAGGACTGTACATATTGTTTTCCCCTTGCTTACTGTAATTCGATGTATGTTTGCACATTTAATAAATCGTTTCCCCCCTTCCTTTCCTTGACTGTAACAATGGTGGATGCTCATATTAAACATGGTCAGTTTCAAATAATGAGGTCAGAGTATGTGAGAACCCAGGCTTCAGAACGCTCTAAACACTCAGGTTTTCCACCTTCAGGATGAGCATTATATCAAAAAGAGTGTCTATGTCTAACATCCATCATCGCAGGCACACATCTTTGGCAGCGAGCGTAGAAATCCCACCTGCTGTCAAAACCTTCTGTTTGAGAGGGACATTCTAGCAGGAGAGAATTGGCTTAAAAAGGAGGTGTGGCCTTAAAAACGAGAAAGAAAATGCAGATAAAAATTAGCAATATAGTTTCCCTTTAGGATAATTAGCTATTCATGACCAAGATGGTTGACCTAAAGACCCGTGTGATACCTCAGACACTTGTCTGCTGATATTAGTCTCTTGGCATCAATGTATGCACCTAATTTTAAGAACAGAGATGATGAAATGAAAAATAATCACATTACATAATGTGCCCACAGGAGAGAGCCACACCAAGAATAAGTGCCTTAAAGTGGCGGAAAATTTCTTTCTAAGTCTTATCAAAATTTCTACATCAGTAGAAAATCTCAAAACTATGCAAATTCAATATCATTTATGAAACCGCACTGATTATGACTTGCACTCTTCGATTTATTAGTTTGTATAGTGTTATAATGGCTGCCTTGTGTACCTTCTTTATGGATGAGGAGTCCTTAATCTAAGATTATGGTTGTGTAGTATGTGTCAAGTTATAGCTGACATATAAGACTACATTTTTTTATCTTATGCTTTCTCTATAAAATCTGATTCTCATTTGCATTTTATTTCTTTAAAAGCCAGACTTTATGCTTTCTGGAAGTTAAATTGGTACCTTAATTACTAATTAATAATAAAAGTGTATCACCTCAATGATATATGTAACATAAAGACTTTAGAACAGATTTTTTTTAATATAGTTTTTCTGAACACATGGAAGCTCGTTATTAGAAGTGTACAGAGGTATATGTTATTTTAGATTACAGTGCTCTGAGAAAAACAAAACAGAAAAATTATCAGTTTTCTTTCAAAGTGAACATATTTTTCTATCATAACACTACTTCCTGTGAAAAATGGGAGGTTTGTTTGTTACATTAGAAATCAAACGTCATGGACTACTGTTTAGATCCAAAGTGTGACGCTCCTGGTTTACCGAACTATAATAAAATAAAGAAAGCAACTTAGAGCTTTTCTTTATAAGGCACAACATATGAGGACGATGAACAGGAGAAGAACAAGTGCAAGTGTAGCTGGTAGAAATTCATTCAATTTTAACTGCTTTCATTTCAGAGTTGTGGTGCAGTTCATATTAGCTCACTGTCACAGTGACTACAACAGCCCCATGTGTGCTGTTCCTGCTACGCCAACTCACAAGGACTGCAGTGAAATCACATTTATTGAAAGAAACTAATTGTTCTGATAGTAGTCAAAAAACAAACAAGTAGCTGAAACTAACTCAATTATGTCAGTGCAATCCTCAATATTGGCCTCATTGGCTTCTTGTGAAGTACCGGATCTCTTCCAAGGGTCCGGCTACTTCACAGCCCCTGGAAGTCCCATTCTGACCACTTCCACTTGTGCTTTTACTCTATGTATCGAGATTGCTCTCCTCCACTGTGTCAAAGACACAGTCAGTTAATTAAAAAGACAAAGTGACCGGGAATCAAATCAAGAAAGTAAGAAGAGTGAGAGATGATTGCGTTGTTCAGGTTAGGCTGGATGTTCTCCCTGAGATGCCTCGAGGGGTTTTATTATTTCCCCCACCTCTGGAAAGAAGTCATAATTCACAACTCCATGAATGCTGGGAAAGAAAAAGAAAAGAAAAAGAAAAAAGATGAGCAAATTCTTGACCCCGTCCTCTCAGACTGCCCACTGATAATAGCATCCATACAAGTGGTCACAACGGGACTTCCAAGGAGTGATCCAAGCTCACAGTGATTCATAAGCTTCTGACCGTGAAGGTGCCAGCAACCTAACTGAAATCAGGTATGGCTGTTGCTTTTTTATAGGCAGAGTTTCAGAACTTGATTGCACCACATAATTCTCATTACTTCACCATCCACAAAAGACGCATCTCAACACAATAGGAGTACTACGAGGAAATAAAAATAAGCTGAGATTTTCTTGTGCATAATGTCCAATCATTTACTCTCTAAATAACTCTTGAGTTATAAAATATTAAGTGTTCAAAAAAAAGGTGTAATCCATTCTATTATAAACAAAAAACATACTCCCTGAAACAATGTAGCTCTTTAGGTACACTATATTGCCAAAAGTATTCACTCGTCTGCCTTCACACACACACGAACTTGAGTGACGTCCCATTCTTAATCCAGAGGATTTAATATGATGTCAGCCCACCCTTGCAGCTATAACAGCTTCAACTCTTCTGGGAAGGCTTTCCACAAAGTTTAGGAGTGTTTATGAGAATTTTTGATCATTCTTCCAGAAGCTCATTTGTGAGGTCAGACACTGACGTTGGATGAGAAGGCCTGGCTCACAGTCTCCACTGTAAATCATCCCAAAGGTGTTTTGTCAGGTTGAGGTCAGGACTGCAGACCAGTCAAATTCTTCCACATCAAACTCACTCATCCATGTCTTCAGGGTTCTGCTTTGTACACTGGTGTGCAGACATATTGGAACAGGAAGGGGCCATCCCCAAACTGTTCCCACAAAGTTGGGAGCATGAAATTGCCTCGGTGAAAATGTCTTTGGTATGCTGAAGCATTAAGAGTTCCTTTCACTGGAACTAAGGGGCCCAGCCCAACTCCTGAAAAACAACCCCACACCATAACCCCCCCCTCTACCAAACTTTACAATTGGCTCAATGCAGTCCGACAGGTACCGTTCTCATGGCAACCAACAAATGGAGGAGCATGATTCATCACTCCAGAGAACACGTCTCCACTGCTCTACAATCCAGTGGTGGTGTGCTTTATGCCACTTTATCAGACACTTTGCATTATGTCTGGTTATGTAAGGCTAGGAATGCAGCTGCTCAGCCATGGAAACCCATTCCATTAAGCTCTCCACACACTGTTCATGAGCTAATCTGAAGGAAGTCTGGAGGTCTGTAGTGACCAATGTTCCCTCTAAACTGCGCGCTTGTGCAATCGCGCACTGCTCACACATTTTCAGCGCACAAGAAAATCTATGCAGCGCAAAACATTGAATCCAACATGAACCGTAAACTAATTAGACCAATAAAAATTTCTTTCCGTACCATTTTGTAGTTTAAGTCAGTGAGTTTCAGGTGTTAAGCCAATGATACGATACGGTTCACTTATGCAGCCAATCATCGCATCCTATTGTGTGTACGTGCCTTGTCCATATGCACCGTGCAGGTTAGCTAGGTAAGAACAGTGTGGTGGAGTTAAGTGACGCGAATGCTACCCCATTATCACGGCAAAGCAAACTGGCAGGGCGGACATCCACTCAACAAGCCAAAATAAAAAAAGAATGGTCTTTGTAGAAGCAGTCTGAATGCCTCGCTGCTCGGTTTGATACACCTGTGGACATGGAAGTGATTGGAACACCTCAATTCAGTGATTTGAATAGGTGAATACTTTTGGCAATATAGTACATGTACTGAAAGTGTTATATTGATCAAAAAGAAAGTTTCAGTTATTTTAAATATCTCTAATGTATACATTTCAAGTTCTTCAGTATTTTGTCCTTTCTTGAAATTAAAGCTCTCTCTATAATGTGCATTTCCTTCATGTACATAAAGTTGCTCTTCAGTTCATTCTCTCCCTATTACCCCCCCACATCATTTCCCCTACATCCTGTCGGCCCCCTCCCACCACCACCCTGTTCCACAGCTCACCCTCCACTGGAATACGTGGATCCTCCACGCCTTCCTGCTCCCAGTGCATAGCCTGCTGGGGAGCCATGGATGCTGTAGAGGCCAGAGTGGTGACGGAGCTCAGGGTGAGGAGGGTGCTCTGGGGTTCCACACAGGCTGTGGATGTGACCGTGCAAACAGGAAGGGTGGAAAGTTGGATAAGCTGAGGGTAGCTGGTGCTGGAGAGGTGGACAGGGGAAGTCGCAGTGAGGTGCATCAAGGTCGGGGCTTGCTGATGATGTGACACGTGCACCATGTGAGGCAGTTCAAGGAATTGCCCTTGAGATACATCTAGCTGAGTCTGTGGAGCAAGTGGGAGCACCACCTGCTGCAGTGGAGTGAGTCCACCGCTTGCCCTTTCCTGGCTCTCCTGACTTTCTTGGTCCTCTTGGCTCTGTTGGCTAACAGAAGGCTGCACAGGATTAGCTACTACTGGAGCTGCCTCAAAGACTGGGGGGGTAGTGCTTATTACCGAGCAGCTCTCCTGGCTCACTGAAGGCTGCTTAGGCTGGGTGACAGCTGGAGGAATTTCAAGGACCGA
>VUQK01016937.1:0-14925 GCA_015106715.1 Bujurquina vittata
TACAGCCGGGCGAGAAAGAGGAAAGGATGAACTGATAGCTGAGACTGGCTCTGACTACATTCAAGCCCAGCCTTATAAATTCTGGGGACAAGCAAGAGCTCACTTCTCTCACTGAGCACGAAAGAAATAATTGATTGCCTAAAAATGCTCCATTATTAAATGAGTTCAGATTTTAATTCTTTAAATAATTTGAAACGGTTGAGTCCAGATGTGAAACATAAAAATGTAAATCAAACTTTTCAACAATTTATTTTTTTCTGCAGTTAGTCATTGTGAACATACACAGTTCACATGCACGCACACACACACACACACACACACACACACAAAGTTTCTACGGACTTTTATTTGGTAACGTATTCTGCATGACTTCGTAAAATAGTGGTTCTTTGCGAGGTATCGCTATTTCGCTTTGACTTGAGACATCGTTTGGTACACTACTGTGTATTTACAGTATAGAAGTTGCGGGGTTGTACGCCTGCTATAACTTCTACTACCGGTTAGCATATGCTAATGTTATGCGGGTTCTAGTTGGAGAGAGCGCTGCACAGGGAATCGACAGAAATGAAAGGAATTATCACAAGTATGCAAGCATGTATTTTTTAGTTTGTTATTACCAAAACACTACCTTAAGGAAGGCGATATATTTAGTTAAACTTTCGATATCGAGCTTGACGTTAGCATGACAGTTGGCTACAAGCTGCTAGCAGCGCTAGTATAATCGCTTTTAGCGGAACGTCAGTTCCGTGTTGTTTATCTAGCGGATTTACGGTGCTATGCATTGGTAGATTTATACTAATTCGATGACTAAATCTGAAATAGATATGTGGAAGGTGCATACGAAGAGGGTGAGTTTTACAAGTGGGGGGATACTCTGGGGTACCGTACGTACACCAGGATGGCCGAGTGGTTAAGGCGTTGGACTTAAGATCCAATGGACATATGTCCGCGTGGGTTCGAACCCCACTCCTGGTAAAAATCTTTTGTTGATTTACATGGAGAATCGCAGTTTCTAATTTGGTGTTACTCAACATAATCACAAAGTACGACACATTACCACCGGAGGCGTGGACAAAAGCGAGAACATTAATGACTGAGCTCATAGACGCAGATAATAATAGGCGCGTTATACACTACAGTGTCGTTTTTTATCTCCAACAAACTTTTAAACTGCACTTCATAACAATTTATTCATTTTATAATGACTTCACTTAAAAAAAAATGCCAGCTAATTTGTGGTGGTAATGACATTTTAGATCTAAGTTAACAAATTAACAGATTTCGAACAAACTATTGAAAATAATAGTACCCAAACATTATTGGGAGGATGTACATGGAGACAATAGTCAATTTAATATGCTCTTTGAATTCTGATTAACCGTCTATAGGTTACTTACTTGTTAGTAAAGTACATTTTAGATGTGCTGAATCTTTTAGAGCAATTGCGCTGTTTGTTCAGAAGAGGGCACTTTAAGGCCTTCTTGTAGTTTCTGGGCTGGCATCCAGCAGTGGCCCAGAGGAGGCCTACACACTCTCACCCCTGTAATTTCACAGCCAGGGCGATGCCTTAGATTCATCGATACCCAGTCATCTGCATATGCCACCGGAAAGGCTTGACAGAAAATAGCTGCAAGCAGTACTCAACAGTTTGGTGCACTTTAGTCATACAGACTCACAGAAGCCTCATAAAGCCTTCTCAACTTCACAAACATGGTGAGTGTATAACTATAAACCGTGTAGCAGTTTGGGGAAAAATTACAGTGGATTACTGTGTGTAAAAGTTGTTAATGGGGCCTAAAATACACAAGATTTCCGATTTTTACACATTAGTGTTCTGTACCCTTCCTCCCTCTTTACTGACAAATACATATGCTGTCACTTGATACGTGTTTGAGGCATTAATAGAGCACTGATTTGTGAAACTGAGCCTCTTCTTTAGGCTGTGTGAGGAAGCATCCACAAAAGAGCCTCGACAACTGAGAAGCAGGAGGGAGAAGGATGAGGGCATACAATGGGAGATCAACATCTCTGCATCCCCAAAGCCTCAGAGACTGTTTCTAATAGGGTCTAATCTATTATTCAGTCCCCTCAGGCACTGGAAAAGTTGTTGTTTTCAGGCAAGCATAACTCACTATAACAACATGAAACCTGATACATCAGGGGTGGTTGGGGTGTGTTTGGTAATGATTGTTGCTCTTGTAGGTTTTATCTTCCTGATTCTTTGTCATTTCTGGACATTTTTTTATGTTTTAAATGTGATTTCATTTTTTTTTTTGCTTCCTTTCTTCTCATGTTTGCATTTTGTGCCTCAAAGCTGCTTTGTGAATAAAGTTAGTTATTAAAAAGATTGTTTTTTGTGTTGATTGAAATCACTAAAAAAACAAAAGGAATCACATTGATTGGTTTTATAGTAAGACATGTTTTGTTACATGAATGATTTTGAATTAAATTACAAAAACAAAACATACAAGTTTTATAGATTTTGTACTGTTCCTGTCTGCAGGGCGCCTAGAAATTCCCAGGATTTGTGTATGGGCTGGAATACTCAACAAAGTGATAAGCAGCCAGCAGTGGAATGCAGTTAATCCTCCCAGGAAATACATCTTTGAAACACTTTTCCTTTTCTATTCACCTTATACATTCAGTTCCTCTTCCTTGTACATGACTATAGTTATTAGCTATTTTGCTGAGTAATTATTTCCTGTTTGATAAAGCTTATATTTAGGGCTGGATCAGGTGACCCCAAAGCATAGTTATGCTGCTCTAGACTCATCCTGCCGAAGGACTTTCTGTGATCCGCCAGGCACTTCTTCTAGACTCACCTCTTTTCACTCCTCAGGTTTTCCCTTTCCCCTCATCCCCCCAAAAGGTCACGGCTGATGGCTGCCCCTCCCTGATCCTTGTTCTGCCAGAGGTTTCTTCCCATTGAGTTTATCTTCCCCACAGTTGCCTAATGGTTGCTCATATTGGGTTATCTGATTGTTCGAGTTTTCTCTTTAATACTGCAGTCTTTACCTTATAATATAAAGCATTTTGAAGACATTGTTGTGATTTGGTGCTGTATAAATAAAATTGAAATAATTTACTATATCTGTAAACAAAACATTGTTTTTATAGATGAAAGTACCCAAAAATATAGGGCCAATGAACTGCCCCTCTGATACCTAATGGATCCATCACAGTAATATAATAACACATAAAATAAAGCGCTTGTACGGGCTCCTTGTGTAGGCAACAAATGTTAATGTGCCTAAATGCAGGCAATAATGCAGAGAGCTGAATTAATAAAATGGATCACATTAGTCATATGCTGCATTTAGTCAGCTGGGGTTCCTTTTTCGGGGAAAACGCTTGGAAACTGTGCCTAAAGCAGGGCAGTGTTTCTATTAAAGGTTTGTCTTTTCCCGTGAGAGTCATAGGTTTTGTTAGAATTACATCACGTGACGGCCACCGCGCCATGTTTCCATCTCAGAGTCAGGAAAACTTTTACAGCCAGAGGGACATGCTAGCGACCATCATCAAGTCACCCAGACGGGGCAATGTGGTTCCCGTCTAAGCTTCCAAAATAAGGGTATGGTTGTTTTCGCGTGAGTCGATAATCAGGGTTGAATCAATAATCAGTGGACTACATCATTTTCTGTCAACAGATATATTATTTAGCTAATTTACGACCCTTCGTAAATACATTGCAAAGAACTGCTATATTTCTCTGGTTATTTTACTTTGGAGGACAGCGCTAGCATTTCCGTTGTATTCAGTCAGCTATTTACGCCAGTGAATGTAACAGGGAGAAAGAGTGGAGAAAAGCAACAGGAACAAAAGTTGTGGGACCTGAGTGGACAGCACTGCGGCGTTCACCCGTGAAATGCTATAACCATCTATCCGTTTACAAGAGACAGCCAGCCGTGTGCTTTTAAAAACAGCGGTAGGCGCACTTTGCTTTGCGTTGCCAAAAGGCGTCTCTTGAAGCTTTTTTTTTGGCACATTGCGGAGACTGGATGCGCTCGCAGACGGTTCCCTTTAGTTCACGTTAGCAAAGTTTTAACGCTAGTCAGTGAGGAAAGGCGCCTCCGTTTCTCATAGAAAATGCCTTAAATTAATGAAATCCGCGCAGTTTTAATACATTTGACCCTGTTTGTCTATCCATAAGCGACACGTTTTGGACTCGCTTTGAGGGAACACGTCTCCTGACCCTTGGTGACAGCAGAGGTGAGTGATTGGATCCATGAAAACGCCTCGCATTTGTACTGCTTGTCATTAAATACATGTTCCTTATTGTGAAGTTTGTTTTTGGATTTAAGTGGTAAAAGCAGACATCTGCTAAAAGATGACCTATTGAAATAAACTGCCCAAAATACAAAAATGAAATCACTGTTTGAATCTTGCAATTAGTTAGCTGGGGGGGGGGTGTGGGGGTGGTTCACTCGCCAACCAGACATTAAACTGGTTGGAGTGCCGCAATCATACCTAAGAGATAAAACATTAACTACGACAAGGCAATCATTGAGTCACTGTTTAAAAGTCTCTGGGTATGTTTTGTTGTGAAGGCGCTAATCCCGTCAGATTATTCACAGGCGTGCTTTAAGGCTGCATTCATTTACATTTTCTTCCTGTTCACATTGGCAAAGCTAAAAACTTGTGCACCACCCTTGCGAGGCAAAGAGATCAGATTAAACTGCAAGATTTTGCATCGTCTCAGTTGTTCTGCCCTCGTTGGCAACATTACTCCATTTACAGGGAGAGAGGAACTGAAATTAAACATAGCTGCAAGATAGATGAGACTGACTTTTTCTTGAGTTTACAGCTGTTATTTTTGGGTCTTGCATCATCCCTCAAGAACTGTAACTCACTAAGCACTGTAAGGGGGGGAAAAACCGCACATGAACTCCTTTCATGGTAAAAAAAAAGAAAAGGTAAGCTATTTTGGAAGGGAAAGTGGTTGAGTTTATAATGAAAGGATACCCTGAAGTGAAGCACACCACAAGCATAAGCTAGACAAAAAAAGGGGTCTCAAATGATGCAACATGACTCAGAAATATAAGCTGGGAAATTGAGATGACCAGCTGAAGTTTTCACTGAAGATTTTTCCCTTGAGAGCCAAACTGGGAGTCGGGGTGGGAAAAAAAAGCAGTTTCCCCTCAGTTGGATGTCTTGGTTGTGTTAGACTGTGATATCAGTACCTAGATTGCTTCCAAACCAAGGTTTAAGTCCACATTTTAATGGTCAAATAAGCAATTAATTAAACATAAATCAGTCCCCAGACTGGCACCCTAATCACATGCTGTAAAACCACCTTGTTTCTTCTTGTGACATCCAGGTGCCAGGCGTGTGACCCTTGGTCTGGCCATTTGTGTCTTCTGCTAAATGCCATATGAAAGCAATAAAGAGCAACTTTAAGAAGTAAACTTGTTTTGTTTTTTTGATTGAGTATGGAGTTTGAGTTTCCATTTTATTCCTTACAGGTGCAGAAAAAGGACTGTAACTGTATTACAATTTCACCTCATCTAGCGCTGGATTAATTGGCTACAATGGCGTCTCCCGGAGACATCGCTGGCGGAGGAGCTAACGAAGAGTTCAACGACAAAATCAAATCAAAATCTGGTATGTTTTGATAATTTTTGCCTTTTGTATTGGTATTTTGCAGCTATGTCCAGTACTTGATTGGTACCTTAAGTGAACACATACAAGTCCAAAGGTTGTCAGAGCTTTCAGTGTTCTTTTAACAAAATGTCACATTAATAGCAGAAGGCAACAGTTTATGTGAATTTGGGGTAGTCACTGAAAGGAAACGGTGACAGAGCCAGAAATCCTGTTGTGCGTGGTTAACCTCAGTTCCCATGGAGGCAGGGGAAGAGAGGCGCAGCAAACAACAGAGGCGTAATGAGGACAGGAGATGGTTCGCTGTAACACCTTTGCAAGGAGAAAGAGAAAGTAAGAGGGGAAAGTGACTGTCAGCAGAAAAGGGGGGAGGGAAAGAATGCAGGGATGGGTTTAAAGAGAGCTGCACCCACTGATCGTTCTCTGTGGATCATTCCATTCCATAGGTTAATATTTTGTAGACGCCACCCTCAGAGAAGCTTACACACAAGTTGTTCTAGTTAGAGGAGTGCTTTAGTTGATTTAATTTATATGAATTGGAGATAATACACTGATGTGGGCCTGTCTTGATTTAAAGATGTTGGAGTTGATTGCTGTGCGTTTAGTAGAAGATGGGATGGTGTGAAAAGTCACTGAATTGAAAAGACAAACTGTAAAAAGAATACAAGCACTCATCTTATGTTATAGAAGTCTAGTCTGACACTTAACATTTTGTATTTATCAAATGGATGTGGGAATTCCTATAAATCAGGCTGAAGAGGTCCCATTTTATGGGTGGTACCCAGGTCACATGGACTCATAAGACAGACAAATAACTGGAGTGTAAGACAAAATAATATATGGTATGCCACGCTTATGTGTCAAACACTCACAAATGAGTATCAGTAACAGTTATGCATGCAACATTATCATATGTGGATTGTTGACCTTTAAAAAAACTGAGCTATAAGTTATAGATCTTTTATGCAAATTGAGATTAAAACAGCAATTGGCTTAAGATACCAAATTACTGGGATGTAAGTCATGTAATTTCTATTTCCATTGTAACTGAGATGGGCATCAATATGTCAACTAAATATTGTGATCAGCTGATTTATCAGTCAATCAAGAATCAATATTCCTGTGTTGGTAAATTTAAACATTTTTTTTACAGACTCAAGTATTTATCTGTTGCCACATTAGTTTTGCAGTGGGTAAATGTTTGAAAATGGTAATGAACTGATGAAAAACCTTAAAACAGGGGTGTCAAACTTTCTGCCAGAATCAGCCTGCCAAAGGGTCCAGCCCAGCCCATTAGATGGCTTTGGAAAATATGGAAATTTCAAAGAAGGAAAGTATGGCGTTTGGATTTGTATTTTCATCAGTTACTTCTTACTGACACGGCCAATCATACACTTTAGTAAATAAGTAAGTAATATTTTTTTAATTAGTTTTTTGTTGACTATATACTAACAACAAAAAACAAATTTTTTTGAAGTGAAGTTGTTTTTTCCCCCTATTTTACAGAGGAATTTTCAGCTTTTTAAACAGTTAAAAAATTCTGTGGATTCACGTATAATCCATGCATTTAAATTACAGGATAAAGTTGTTTATTTCTTACAGTGTAGTCCCAATGAGCCATGTGCACAGGTTTTTTTATAATGTGGAAAAACTGAAATGTATTGGTAAAATTTCACTTCTTTTTCTTAAGACATATCAGGGATTAAAGGTGTAGTTACACTGCTTTATCTAATACCAAAATAAAAAAAGAAATACAATGCACAAAGTATGTTCTTTTGGGATGTTCTGGCTTCCAACATGGCTGGCCCCCCTTCTAACTCCCCATCACTGCTGTAAACTGTTAAATACAGTAAAAAGAGGCCAGTCCACATGCCAGCTTTCCTCACCCACCCAGCCTCACAGCGCTGGTGGGATTCCATGCCAGGAATTCCACTGTGCCGATGGAGTTTGTAATTTATAATGCTTGTCTCCAGACCACAATGCTTTTCTCACAAAGATTCAGGTTTCCCTAGCAACCCTAAAAGTAATGTTTTCTTTTATGGCAAAGAGGGGGAAAATTTAGTATGTAGCATAGCTGCACACAAACACAACTCAACAAATACAACAGCACACATGTATGTCGAGGTAGCCTGCGAGCCTCGGCACAAGTGTTTCTTATCTTCACTTTTGACAGTGGAAAGTTGTGTTGTGTGTGTAGTTGGTGTGCTCACAGAAATATGCCAGAAATTAGGTGTTCTTTTTTATAATTCAGAGAATATTGAATACTTTCAGACCACAGCAAAGCAAAGGAAATGGCTGCAAGTTAAACAGTGATTAAAATGTCATATGGAATAGACATTAGTCAACCCTGCTCAATAAAAAGTCTCTTTTTCCTTCAGCAAACACTTTATGGGTATACAAATTACGATGTCTTTTGTAAACTAGTGAGGCCGATTGTTAACAGTGATCCTTTAGACATCCAACCAAATCTGGGTTTGTTTCATGTGGTGTCTGTCATCATGAGAAAAAACCTCCACAGTGCTAAAACATAGGTTATTAGAAATGACTGACAAACAGGTGAGTGTGTGCGTGTGGTGAGCAGGTGGAGGGATGTTTTTGCAGCTGAGAAGACAAGCATTAGCACACTTGTTAATCTCCATGCCGGCCACCATGTGGGCATGTTTGAAAGGTCGGAAAATTTATAGCCAACAGCGGAGCACTCAAACAGCAGACTCTCTGTTTTTTGTCACCATTAGTGACTGTCAGAAAGAAAGTTAGCAGCGGTCATCCTGATCTTGCAGAGAGAATGAGCACATTCTGTTATTTGGAAGCTTCACCTTCGTTATTTCAGCTGGTTTGTTTTCCAGCAATTTAGGTTTAGGTAGGGGTGTGTATGTGTGTTACTAAATTTCCTATGAACTATGTTGTCACAGACATTTAAATGCATGTCTCTTGAGGGGCATGGGGAGGTGGTGCAGTGTGTCTGGTTACTATGCAAGCTTGCAATGGATCAAGGAGGGAAAAAAAACAAGAACAGAAGAAAAAGGGTTCAGGTTAGAAGTGTGTAAAGCTGAAGAAGCAGATAATATATCTACTAGGGATGCATTGATCAAACCTTTTCCACTTTAGATCTGATACAGATACCTTGACGATCACCAATGGCATTGGCGCCTGGTGGCAGAGGACCCTATCTCGTGGTTGCACTGTTGTAAAAATGTCTGGCCCAAACAAGCCCCAAACAAAGTGCGCAAGTGAAGAGAAACAGGCACAGTGGGAGCTCATTTCTCACTTCCAGCATAAAGCAACATGATATTGGGGCTTTCCAAATTTTATTCATTATTATGAATCTCAGAATAATGACTGTTAATTTAATGCACCGATGAAAAAATTAGATTAAAAAAATATCACCTTGATTGGTGAGCTATCACCATTAACTTTAACCATGGTTGATCCCTGACGTCATCAACCCTACAGTTGCCATTCAGCTAGAATAGACAAAGTTAAGATGAATATTCAGTTAAGAAAGTGATTGACTGATGAATGAGTATTACATTGATAGTCAGTTCCTCCTTTCCCTGTTCTCACTGTGAGTGTACCTCCTCACATATGTGGGGTAAAAGAGTCAAAAACTCAGGTTTCAAACTACTCTTAACACTTTGCAACAGTTTTTCTTCTCTTGGATCAGTATGATATCAATGAGAGTGCCTGTTGTTGATCCTGGGTGCATGCAGGGCATGAACTGAGGGGCTGCAACAAGGCCGCTATGTTGTAAATCAAGATTGTGTTAAACTGTTCATCTTGCAAAACTACTCTAGTAAAGTCCAAGAATAAACATGTGAAGCTAGAATTTAGGGTAATAGGGTCCCTGTAATTAAAATAATCACTAGCTGCTGCCCTCCAGCTGACCGTATAGGCTGTACTGTATATGGGAAACTGCTAATTTTATGGTTTGCCACATCACACAGTTCTGAATGAGCTAAAAGGATGGTTAGATACACTTACTTGACAAAGTTACAGCTGGATTACCTTATAACCCCTCAAGCCCTACATATACATCCTGTCTGTGAAAGCCCCTTCCCGCTTTCCATTCCAGAGTGCATACTAATGTTAAAGGTCATATATCATTCACAGAGTCAGGGACTGTTGCTTAACAGCCATCACACGGTAATGAGGTGAGAAACAATCACCTGATCCTTTTCTGCCTCTGTTGATTTGTCACTTGAGAGCTTTGTGGAAGAGTCTCCTCTAAAACCTGAGTCAGTATGTGACCTGGTCTTTTTCTTCTCTATTGTTTCTGCCTTTTTGTTCTGGTTTTTGCTTATCAGTATTGATTTTCTTATGTGCTATAATAGTATCTGAATAAGTCCTAGACAATATACTGGCAAATCAGTGGGTGCACCTTTTTGAGTGAGTGTTCTTTTTAAATTAGTACTACTTGGTTCCTGTGCTTTGTTGCTGCTCTTTTTTATTTACGGTACTTATTTTTTGTACAGAATATCTAACGTGACATATGAGAGGAAAAAAAATTGGTTGATTGGTTGAAATGAAAAGTTTAACCATCAGCTTTATAAGCACAATGAGCCACTGTATGGATCATCTGCTTACTCTTGGGTGTGACACAATCTAAGACATATTCTTGTTTTGGACAAAAGAACAGGAATGTGAATGTCACCAAATGGGTGGTGTAGAGGGTGTGATTTGTCACCATACTAGCTCAGCTACATGTCACACATCCTTAATTCAAGCCTTGGCTTCTTGGAGCTGGGCGTACTGAGTATTTCTGCTGTTCTGTGTATGCCTTTGTGGGCAGGGGTTACTTGTTCAGAAGTAACTGAGTGAAACATTAAGACTACCTGGAGTGTTATTTGTCTCATTTCTCTAATTATGTCATAGCTTTGCTATGACTTAAAAAAAACTTTTCAAACTGGGAATGCACTGATATGCATACAAAATTGTCATAATGGGTGTGTGTTTGCATGTGTGGGTAGCATGGAATACAAATCAAAACAAAGGAGCTTTCACTGTGTCCGCCTCTTGATGCAGTGTGATGACCTGAATTGTTTCTTTGCCTCTGGTTTTAGAGCCTCCCAGTCTTGTTTGGGTCAGTGAGAGTTTTTCATGTGCGTATTCCACTTAGAAAAAAGTTTCCACAGGGAACACAGCTGGATGTATGTTCACTGTGTATGGGCACAGAAGTCTCCCTGTGTTTGTGTTTGTGTCTTTGATTGTAGCTTAATCTGGCTGCTTGGGAAATGGGAGGAAACTTTGCAAAATCCTGGCTGGAAATTTGGGAATAAATGCCTGAGCTAAAGCATCTCCCCTGGGTGTGGCTGTCTGTGGGACTCTGCCTCTTTGGTATATGTTCAAGTAGCATACAGACACCCGCCCAGCCCAGATGACAAACTCTTCAAGACCAAACTGGGAATAGCAGAAAATCATCAGTCTTAAATGTTCCTATGGTTGTTCAACACTCACAGACCACTTTTTTTTCCTCCTCCTGTGATTCTCCTTTTTCCACAGCAAGCACTTCCCATTTAAGTCCTCCATTCTGCCCCTTTTTCCAAGCTCATTACGGCTACAAAGCTATGTTGCCTAGTCTACTTTCTGACCTTTTGCATGACAGGATTTACTTAAAAAAACCAAAAAAAGAAACCCACAAAACAAAACAGGCTGAGGCTGGGAGTGTTTAAACGCACCCTCTATAGCAGGGGTATTCAACTCCAGGCCTCGAGGGCTGGTGTCCTGCAGGTTTTAGGTTTAGGTTGTCTCTGCTTCAACACACCTGAGTCAAATATAGAAGTCATTAGCAGGACTCTGGAGAACTTGACTGCATACTGAGGAGTTAATTCAGCCATTTGATTCAGGCGTGTTGGATCAGGGACACATCTAAAACCTGCAGGACACCCGCCCTTGAGGCCTGGAGGTGAAAACCCCGCTCTATAGCTACAGTACTGCTTCACTAAACAACTTAAAGGGACTGAGTCCTACTTTCTCACTAAAGTACTAAAGATTTTTGTTGTTTTATATATAAAATGATGCAAATTAGGATAATACATTGTTTGCATGGTAACTATAATCTTGTGGCATAAGGCGAGTATAGATCTATAACAACCCACTTTGTTGTTCTGGTGTTGCATAGAGGGCTTAGTAGCAATGGAAAGGAGTGACTAGAGGACTTGAGGATCTACGCATAAGAATCTACTTTGTTAAAAGATTTGAATGAAGATTCATGGCATATCCTTCAGTGTTAAGTTAACAATCATGAACACAATCGCTAAAGGAGAACTTATTTGTGGTTTAAAGAAAAAGAAGAAGCCAGAGAAGACCAGAACACGTTGCGATCTGATTAAGCCACATGACTGTTGCTGTTTCGTGACTGGTGAGACTCACAAACTGAAATCAGCGTGGAATATCAGGAAGGGAGGCTGAAGGAAAGGGGGCACAAACACAAAGTTAATTGCGCTATTTCATCACCAAACTCCTGCAGCACATGAACATAAAAGAGTGACAGCAGAGTTGAACTTTCCTTTTGGGGATTTTCTGTCAGCGGAGAATGATTGTTGGTTGAGCTCATTTTATGATCTGTCTGAGCTGCATGCTCAATGATTGGCTAGCTTCAGAATCTAGTTTGACATGGCAGTTGGGTAGCATAGACCCTTTTCACCCACTTTTACATAGTCTGTGTAGCATAAATGAAAGCAGCAGAGCTGCATACAGTAGGTGCTGCTCTCGGTGCTCTTGCATTGATGGGAACCGCAGGTCAATACGTTTCATTAGCAAACTTTTGCTTATGTCCAAAAAACAAGAAAAATTCCACAGTACTGGAATTATACAGTCAGAAACCCAGGAACACTGAAAACACAGCCGAGACTGTGGTTTGTTGAACAAATAAAGCATTAATACAATTTATAATATAACATTAAGGCCTGAAAGAGGTGTGTGGGGCTTCCCATGCAAAAGTTTGATTTTAATAAAAACAGACTTGACAGGAGAGCATGTGCACCGCTCAAGAAGCTCTGACCCATGTGTGCAAACATTTTGGCAGGTGAAAACAGCAACACAGATGTTGGGCAGGCGAATTGGTGTCAGGCAATAAAAATTAAACGCGAGGACTCTTTATAGATACCTCGACTCATACATTTAATGTCCCTTTGCACGCCATATGCTACTTGTACTTCTGCTTTAATATAAACATTGAAATCAGCGGTGTTGTTTGTGCCAGTGAGTCACAGCACTACAGATATAAGCCGAATTAAATCTCAAAATAAAATTTAATCAGTATTTTGCTGTCTTCCTGTGATTATCTATCCTCAGAGTGCAGAGCAGAGGGTACGCTACTGACACTGTAGGTTGCAGCAGCTGAAATGCAGGATGACGGCAGAATGTGGCAGGTGGCAGGATTAATGCACAGCTGGCTTGCCTTTTCCTGATATTAAGCATTAATATACCTTTTCACCTCACTTTGACATGGTTAACTGATAAAATCAATATCATGCGCTTCAAATGCTCTTATAATACTGTGCATAAACCACCAAATAGTTTTCGTTCGTACATTTTGTGTGCAATCTTATGAACATGACTACTGTTAGAGGCACAGAGCGCACTGGAAACATGCACATGGTCTACTCAAGACCATGCCCCTATTATCTGGCACAACATTATCACCTGTGTATATAGATTGTTTTAGAGCATCACTGGCTGTATTGTATAATCAGACTAATTGAAGCTGTGCGTCAATTAGTCTGATTGCTGGAAAGATAAAAATGCTGCAGTGACACTCATGTGTAATGCTGCAGGACAACTGCACTGTCCCTGCAGAAGGACTATATGATTGGATGAACCACAGTCTATGCATAAAGATTTGTGAGGTGCTTTGTGTTAACCATTTCAGTGGTGGGCTAGGAGGCTGAGCTAGGGAACCTTGCATGTACTCATGTTTAGCAAATCTACTTTTTATTATGCTTGCCATTATTGACCTTTATGTTTACATACACATGTATGAGAGATCCTGTGCCCCCTCCTTTTTATTTTATTTTATTTTTTTATAAATAAAGTAGACCCCAGGTCATTTAGAGCTTGGGTCAGAGCCCTTGACCTAATCTATTGCTATGAATTAGTCATACCATTTTTTTTATCAGTAATTGTCTGTATGATTACTCAAGCTCAAATACTGACAAACATCCAGCAAACAATCAACTGTGATTGTTATGTAGACCTAGGACTGTTTGTGGTGAGACATGGTCAAAAGTGGTTTTTGGATATGAAGTGTGAGAAAGGTGTGTGTGTGAGAGAGAGAGAGCGAGCGAGAGAGAGAGAGAGAGAGAGAGTTTGTGTGAGAAGATATGGACTTGCATGGCTTTAGTGAAGCAGCTTGATGATGCTCTGGGGATAGTGTGTGAAGATGGACTGACAGGGGAGGATGCTTGTCTCTGACTGACGCACCCTAGTGGAAACTTCCTTTTGGTGTCCGCTTCCTTCACTCACTGCCAAAGCCAGCCTGACCCAAACCATTTCGTTCCTCTGAGTTGTGACCAGACCAGCTGCTGCAACTCTCTGTGGGAAGGAAGTGGATTTAATTTAGTCAGACTCTGGAAGCTGGTCACGGGTGGGCCGAGCTGGTATCCCTTTTCTACTTCCTCTGTGTTAAGGAAAGGAAAACAGAAAACAAAACACAGGAAAATACACTTTCACTCTTTTCCTCTCCTTCTGCCCGCCCTCATTTCTCTCTCTCTCTCTTTTTTCACCCTCGCTGTGTGGGAATAGAGCTGTTTGTTCAGTTGCCCCTCATTGACTAAATATATCAATGAGCAAATGGACTCTGCCTTTTTCCCTGTTCCCTGCTCCATTGCCATGGCTGATAGACCTTCAGTGAATGTCAGAAGCCACGTCTGTTTTACCTCTGCTGCAATACTTCTGTTTTTCTGTGAGTCAGGACATTGATTTCTTCACTTTGATGTAAACCAAAAGCAACAAAGGTGGCCGTCTTAACCCCAAAACATACTGCTGAGGCACTCTCAGTTAAGGTCACTCTGCGTCGTGTTTATTTGAATGAGAGTTGTTGCTTCCAGCAGTGTAGAGTGTGTGTGTTTTTTCAGGGGAGAATCAGCTGTCAGTTCACAAAGCACACAGCTCATATTCATATAGCCCTCTGTAACCTTTTACTTGCCTATTAATTATTTATTTAGCACATTAAATCATTCCTCGTTTTTCTCACACATTTTTCCTTTTTCTCAGCCTTGTGTGTGAACTTGTACGTTATGTTACATCAGACCCCCCCCCCCCCCCCCCCCCCCCCCCCCCCCAACCCCCCCACCCCCCCCCCCTAAACCCCCTCCCCCCCCCCCTCCC
>VUQK01016939.1:0-11074 GCA_015106715.1 Bujurquina vittata
AAACTAGCAGTGACAAGAATGTTGTGTTTTGAGGTCCTCGTGGATTTTGACTTTGTTTTGTATTTGTTTTGTTTTTTCCCACTTTTCTGTTCTCTTTTCAGTCGCAGATTTGGGGGAGTACTTATTGTGTTATTGTTCTGACAGTTGGTTTCAAACCCGGCTGGAATGGGTGGGAGTGGATTCAAAACTCCCTCTAATCTTTGCACATTTAATACCAGGTAAGCAGGCGATGAATTATCCACTAACATTTGCAGTCCCTTGCTCAGCTAATTAGCATTTTACTTGATATTTTGTTTCTTTTAATATTAAAAATGTTCACGTCTACTGAGCAAGGCACCAAACCAAGCTTGACTGAGTTCCTGAAGGCATGTTAGGTTTTGCTGCTCTGTCCTAAAAGTGCTGTGAAAGTGTTTAAATGAAATTGTTCATATCTCTCATGTTCTCCACCATCTGTTTATTACCTTCTACAAGCACTTTGGAAGGACCCTTCAACTTACCCATCCACTTTTAATTCTCCTAGATGTTTCATAAAGAGAGACCTACACCCTACAATGTAAATATCACCCAGGGACTGCTGCATGTGGGTCTAATTAAATCTGCACTTGTCTTCCTTGCTGTCAACAAGCATGGTTGGCATCATCTGTGGCGATCCAGCTCATGCAAGGCTATAGCAGAAGAGTGCCGCAAGCTGTGTTCAAAGGAGCATACTTCCATCTTGGATATCAAACATTTGGCAGCAGACCCAGTGCGAGTAACCCAATGAGCAATCAGCAGTGCAAGGATAAAAGCTGATCCTGTGGGTAACATACCTAATCTCTAAAAAAAGCTGGTTATCCCGTGTGTCTTTATGGGTCAAGCTGAGCCTTAAACTGATGTGCTGCAGTATTTTTTGTTAAAGCAGAAGAGAAATTTAAATTCGGTATTTGTATAAAGCTATACTGTAAACTCTCTTTTAGTTTTTAGTTAGTTCTTGATAATATACTGGATGGATAACTAATGGATTAAAAAGATGGCAGATGTTAGCTAATCAATCTTCGCTAAATAACCTTAAGTAGGCTACTGTAAGTTCCATTTAGTAATTCTGCGATTGAGCAGTGAACAGGTAGTGTTGTATTTCATCCATCTATTTCTTCCACTCATCCAATTCAGCTGTCACAGGGCGAGAAGCAAGATGCACTTTGGACAGATCACCAATCAGTCGCAGGGCTAAAGCACACAGAGATGGACAACCATTCACATCTACAGCCAATTTAGAGTCACAATTCAACCTAACCTCCATGCATGCCTATGGACTGTGGGAGGAAGCCAGAGTACCCACACAGACACGAGGAGAACGTGCACACAGAAACGACCCAGGCTGGATTCAAACCCAGGAACCTTGTTGCTACGAGGCGACAGTGCTAACCACCGTGCAGCCCTAGAGCTGTAATATGAAATTAAATTAATTATTCCTCCAACAGTATGACAGAAACACTGTTGGAGGATCTTGGCATTTAGATCCAAGATTTTCTGTCAGAAACTGGGGCCCCCAGACATCTTGGACCATCACTCTGATCACAGGTCACATTCTGGACTTCCTCTTCACCGGTGACTGTGTTCCCACATACAACACACTGCAGTGACGTTTGCATCAAAGAGTGATTGGGCTCATCACTGGCAACAACCAACGGGCTTACAGAGGAGAAGCAAAGAATCTGGCAGACTGGTGCTTAGAAAATAGCCCGTCTCTAAACACTGCAAAGACTAAGGAGCTCATTATCAACTTCAGAAGGTCACAAATTGCAGATCACACTGCGGTCCTCATCTACAGTGTGAGTGCAGAGCAGGTTGCTGGAAGTACATATTTCAGAGGACCTCAACATGGACCAAAAACACCGCTGCACAGGTGAAGAAGGCACAGCAGCGGCTGTGCTTTCTGAGGACTGAAAAAGGGTGGTCTTCCAAGAGAGATGCTGGTTACTTTTCACTGTTGCTCCATCGAGCAAGTCCGGTGAAGTTGTTCTGATGCCTCAAAGTATAGGAATGAGGTCAGGGGGAGACCGTTTGTTGCCACTATGTGTGGTCTTTAGAGTGTCAGAGCAAATTATCTGCGTGTCTTGGTCATAGCTTTATTATATCGACGTAGCAATTGTTGCTTCAAGTTATTCTCAGTAATTTAATTGTAATTGTTGATGTAGTTTTGGTTGTAGTTGAACACAGAATAGAAATGTGAACATCTCAGAAAGTTAAAAATACATCCACACTTATCTCATGGAGTGTCGTCTTGTTCACTATCTTATATTGTTCTTTTCTTTTCTTCCCTTTTTTAATGTTTTCCGGCTGCAGTGCTGGGGGGAAAAAAATCTGTGTGAAAGTAAAGATCAAAATTAAACTGCCTTAAAGAATTTGGAAAGTGAAACTGTTCTTCTCTCTTTTCTGGCGCTATATTCTTGAGTGTTTTGTGCTTCTGTGCTTCAGGGATTCCCTCACTTGCTAAATGCGGCATGCAGATACACACAGCTTTGGGCGCATGCTTTTGCCCTTTTGTATCACTAATCTCTATTGGTCCCCCCGTGGCTGTTTCCACCATTTCCCTCCAGCTAATGTTTTGTCATCTGAGGCAGTGATATCATGTGAATTAGCCTGTGGCGGAGATTGCCTTGTGGTGGTGATTCATCACCTGTTTGGTGGAGGTGACTGAATGAGCAGTTAGCGGTATGACGTGCAGAGCGAGCATCTGGCATAAGGGGTTAATTGAGGGCGATTAAGGTGATTAATAGCTTTGTTTGAAGTGAAAACACAAGACAGACTAGCTTGTGTTACAGAGCAAATATTTTGGGGAAAAAATCCATCAGTGGCAAGAGTGCAGCATGGCTAAAGAAGGTAGCAGTCAAGTGTGTGTGTGTGTGTGATACACCTAGGATACTTAGGCGCTCAACTTAATGGGAACATTAGAAAAAGACAGAGTGCACATTTGTGTGAGTGTTGGATTTGGGAGCTGGCTGTGTGTAGAAGGAAATTGAGACATAGAGTTGTGTGTGATCACTGCTAGGGAAAGAGTAATATTGACACAGAGCCGGCTGTTAAAAAAAAAAGAAAGAAAAAAGCGCTGTTTCATTCCTATTATTGTCTTACAAGAGTTTTGTGTGTGTGAGAGAGAGTGTGAGGAGGAGAAAGAGAGCGAGAGACTTAAGAGAGACTGAATAACAAGACAGCATGACAGCAGTCATGCTCCTATATCCATGCAAGCATGCTCAAAAACACTTTATTTGAACCGTGGTTGTGGAAATCTACAATTTCTCCTCCGCAGATGTTGCTCTCCCTCACCTCTAATGCACCACCACCTTGAAAAATCTTGTTACTCTGAAACAGGAGGCAATTCCACTCAAGTGGATTGAGAGATAGCTGCATTTTCCTCAGGCACTGGGCTTTTGGAGAGGCAGAGCTCCAGCATCAAACCGCACACATCACGGTGAATACCACTCATTTTGTTTCACAGCAGTGCTGGTTTGCTGCTGTGATTTAAGATGTTGTTGGAAAGAAATAAACCTGTCAGACAGGATTTTTTTTTTTTCCCCAAGATTTCATTTACTAATTGTGCACAATGTCCGGGGTCATGAAATCCAAACGTAGCTCCAACCTTAGGAGCAGCCATGAAGCTCCATCCTTGTAACCAGGCAAGGTATTGTGGTTTAATAATTACTCATCTGAAGCGGTATTCCACCGATTTAGCTTTTACTTGAACCATTACTCAGTCCACTTTACCTCATCTTTCCTGTGGTCATACCAAAATTACTTGATTTGTTTCATGGCAGTATTTTGTTTTTTAATTTGGAAATCTCTTTAAGAGATATTATGCAACTGTTTTCACAGGCTGTGCACTACTCCTTATTTCTGTGTAGGTTCTCAGTCACCCAGGTCATGATAGTCTTAAAATCATCAGGGCAAGACTCAGCTGTACATCTACTCAGAGACGAGAATGCTGATGTTCACATTGTTGACCGAGAAGATCGTGAATGACCATCAATGAATAGATGTTGTGGCCTATGACACCAGCTATTAGCATCTATGACGGACTCTTGAGATCCTTTCTTAAGCACCTCGACCCATGTTACCTCAACAAGTCACATGATGGCACCATGACACGATATCTCACAAAGGATTCGCACCTTAAAGACCCACACTTTAATTCACACCTTGGCTCAGGTAACCCTGAACAACTCAAACGATGATAGGGTAGGTCAACGACTCTTAGGACTACCTCCACGGCGAGAGCCCCACTAGGCGTTAAATACCTCCCAATCAGCTTTTAGAACTGAAGAAGCCTCTCAGATAAGAGAGGAAACATCTACATGAAGTGCAGTTGCTTAAGAGTACTCTTTATGTTGAATGTTATAAGTGTCTGAAACTTTTGTGTAAAACAAATTTTAAAATTAAATGTTTCGTTTTTTTTGGCCTCCTTTCATTCCCAGTACGTAAGATGCTGCACTGGGAATGAATTGTAACTCCAGAATGAATTATTCCTTCTTATATATCATGTTTGTTTTCACTTTGTTCCTCAGTGTGGAGCATCCCATTTTTCTTGATCTAATATTTCATGTTTCCGCTTCTTTTAATTTTTAAATTCAAACCTCAGCCCACATATATGGGAAAGCTTCTTTCATCCCTCATCTTGTATTCCACCTGTTTGCTTCTTGGAAGTTCTTTATACACTGATGCCCAATTCAAAGAGCATCATTAAACTTAGATCCATGATTCATAACATCATGTTGGTTCAAAGTCAGCAGTCCACTGGACCAGAGAGAGGTACAAATTGGATCGCAATAGACATCAGTTGAGCTTAGTCATGTGGTCAAGAGCATAAAAACCTCCTGCTCATGCCTCCATCAGCCTCTATTAGCATCTCAGATGTGTAGTAAGTTCAAAGTATGGCTTCCAGGACTCGTACACGATTCAGGAGTAATAATATAATGTAAACTGAATTAATAGTGTGCTGCACCTGCAGTATGTACATTTAACTATGGTGATTAATTCTGATTTAGTGCTGCAGCACTTGTGAAAGGACTAGTAGGACATTAGTCAGACCATGTTCTAACAATCGCTCTATAGTCCATTGCTTACATGTTGCATTCCAGGGGAAGAAAATGCACTGTATTGATGTTTTTGCCCCCTGATAGATCTCCGGGAGAATTTTTAAATGTACCACGTTTGGCTGAGAGGGAGCAAGGGCAGTAGATCTAGGATCTGTCATGGTTGTAGTTCTCAGGAGGATGCACTCCTGAATTCAGGGAAATGTTTCATTTCAAAACAGAAAAACATCTTAAAACCATTGGTGAGGGAAATGAGCAGGGGAGACAGCCACGGTGGCATCTGCTCCACCACCAGTCAAAACAGCAACTTGAAATAGACGCTTTGTTCCCCATAAATGGTTTTAACACGTGCTCTGCTGAAACTCGAGAGGTTTAATAACATCTTTTTGCCTACTCTATTTATATTGTAAACGCTATTAGAGTCAATTGTATGTCATCCTCTCTCTCCTCTGTGTTTTTAATGCCTTAGACACTCGCATGGTCGAGGGGTTCGTCTCTGAGCATAATCTGTTGTGACTAAATGGGAAAGTAAAATGCTTTAAAACATGTTGCTGATCTTGGCAGGTTGTCTTGGGTTATGGCGAGCCTCAGGGTTCCTGCTATCACGCCATCTTAGCTTGACACTTTTCCTTGAACACTTGCCACTCCCTCCCAGTGTTCTGCCTGTGCCAGCTGTTATTCTTAAAGGTCCGTGAACCTTACATCAAAACACAGTTTTATATGTCATTAAACTCCACTGTCCTTTCCTCGTAGGCCTCAGGGATAATCAATCACTTGTTAAAGGGTGCCAATATGTTAGCATATTGGGGGGTACAGATCAGGACATGAATAACATCGGGGTGGATTGGATTACCGGGAGTCAGAATGTGGTCGGTGGGGTTGTTTAAGTTTGGGTTTGCAGAATTTTCTATAGAATAAAATCTGAACCAAGCTGGATAAACACTGCTTTAATGAAGGGGGGCAGTTTGAGCTGTTTTTGCATTAATGTTATTGCTGCCACCCTCGGTCTATAAAGTTCCTGAACTTGCCTGGCATGTGCTGGGTTTATGTTATAAAGGTAAGAGCCCTCCGGCTGAGGCGCAGACCTGCAAAGGTTATGCTAAAGCTGAGTGGAGCTGATCACAGCTAGAAGCTTTCGAAAGTCTCCACGGAAAAGTGCTGACATTTATAACCTGCATTACAATGTATTTATATGCTAAATATTCATATCTGAGATTTACTGCGCTCTTTCCTTTTTCCCTTTGCTCTGTTTGGGTCCACTTCTATAAAAGCCCCTCATTCTCTGTACCGAGGGCAGGGAAGGGATGAGCAATGATAAGCAGGGGGGAAAAGCATATTAATGAGAAGGAAAAGGGGTAAACAGTTGGTAACTGACTGAAGAATGAGACAACCTCATTCATCAGCATCCACCCTAACCCATATAAGTTGTTGACAAATGCTAAATGTTGCATAGTTTTCACTTTAACTTTTATGTTATGATTACACAGGATTTCTAGCTTGGTGCAGGCCGTTATAATGTGTGTTATAATGCTCTTTGGAGGCAGAGACAACCAGTGAGTGAGAGAGAGAGGTGAGAGAAAGCCCCGTCTTGTGGTCTCCTTCGGTTTCTAATATTGCAGAGGTAGTTCTTCAGCAGCCAAGCGGCACCATGTGATGGTAACTGGATCGCCACACAGCTGCAGCCACGGGCACCCTCGGTCGTCCCCAAGGCCGCTGGAATTGCGACAGGGCCGCTCCACACACACATGCGAGCACACAAATACTGTACACACGCCCACATCAGCGGATGGAAAATCCCAAATAGTACAGGATGGGGGTAAGTGGGTAGAGAACTCTATACTGCCTGTTTCAAAGATGTTTTTAAAGCTGTGAAATTTCTAGTCCAACCACGGCGGACTCGGTTACACACAGGGATGTCTTTTAAGCTGAGAGCCTGTATGTTTGTTCTTCTGTTAAATGAAGGGTGGCGGTGGTCAGACGGGAACCCAACTACATTCAATTAGGAATGTCTGTGTCACAGGGCAAAGCAGGCTCTTGTTTGCTGTTAGAGCCTCGTTGTTTCTGTCTGCTGCTGAGAATCGGTATGACTTTATGGGGAATTTGCAACCTTGAAGTAGCTTGAAAAGTTTAAAAGATATCAAGTTTGCCTGCAACTGAATTGTCTCATCCTTAAGAATAAATCAGCTCATGCAGAACAAATATAGGCTTGAGTAGAGCAATCACACAAAGCAATGACGTGTGTTTGATTTTTTTTTTCTGGTTTGGTTTCTTTTTAGTTACAAGAACCACTTTTGTGAAAAATGAGAAGCTGCGGTCAGAAAATAGTTTTCTCACTTTGTAATAAAACCTTAAGTAACATGAGAATGGACCAACCTGTCCATTCTCCATGTTTGTTTTTTTTTCTTTCTTTCTTCTTTTGTTAAATTCTCCGTGATATAAAATGCACAAATCTGTCTGTTCAGTATTTCATGTCACGTCCTGGACTGATACTTGCAGAGATCATATATCTTCTTACTATTATCCAGACTTTGAAAAAAAAATGCAAGATTTGAACTCTGCAGATCAAGAAATGAAACCCAAAAATCTCAGTTATCTTTGTCAAATTTAGGAAATCCTCCATGAACGATTCATGGTTCTCAAGCACATAAATAAATTACTCCACTGGCTGGGATGGGCCTCTATAGTTAAAATGTTGCTTTTTAGAAAGACAAGCTGTGCAACACTGAGCCTTTTTAGCCAAATATGTGGATTTGGCTCCAGTTATGCTTTAGAAGTAGTCAAACAGCAGATTTATTTGCTATTATTTTTAAGGTCACTGTAAAGCATCAACATGATTGGGAGCTGATTCATGCAGTGTGACACAGAAGATGCCGGTCTGTATCTACAAATCGAAGAAAGATCGCTGCACCCGTGTCTGTAACACATACAGTACACACGCGCACGCACACTTACACAGACACGCACAAGTCCAACGTAACCCTACACCAGTATCTCTGAGTCAGGCTTGGCTACCAAACGCCAGCGAGCATGCAGGGCTGTTGTAGGGCAGGGTAGGAGAGGAGTGAATCCAAAGCTGGCAGACAGAACAAACGCATTGCCCTGAACCATGATACTCAATGTTGCATTCTACTTGTTAAAAATAAATAAGGGGGGATACAGGTTGGAATGTAATGATAACATTAATCAGAACACCAAGTGAAGTGTCTTAGAGATATACAAACAAATAAAACATGTGGGAAATTTAAGATTTTGTTTTGGGAAAAAGTACATTTTCGTCTCTACCCACAGCTGAATATTGGCTACTTCTTTCTTTTTAACTTACCGTAGTTACAGTCAGACAAACCAGGACTAAAGTTAATTTATTATTTAGAGGACACAAGATTTGAAGGATTATAATGAGGATTTTTTATTTATTTATTTATTTTTTGCTTGTTTGTTTGATTTTAATGAGCGAGATTTAGGTTTGGAAAACACCCAGAAGTGATTAAACACCGAAACTGATAATCAACTCAATAACCAGCATTAGTAGCTAAATAAAATATAGCCCGAAAGACCAATCTCAGTTCTAAGCTCCTTCTAAAAGAAAAAAGGAAAGAAAAAAACACAATAAATGAAGCAAAGCTATGAATTACTGCATATCTGAGGGTAGAAGTGGATTTGCATCAAATTATTTTAGAATTTAAATTCAATTCAAATATCATAAAGCAGCATTTTGGCTAGCGCACAACAAACTGCTGTGCACAGTTGAATGTCATGAGGGATTAAGTGATTTCCGTATACACTCACTTAGAGCCGAGTATAGCAGCTGAGGTTATAGGACTGATACGTAACCTGCACTAATGCCAAAGCAATTACTATGCATCAAAATGAACTAAATCCATAACATGTAACTCACAAGTTATAGACTTTAATTTTCTGTTTTGTTTTAAATCTATAAAACGATATATTTTTAATATTTAGAACTATCAAGAATCTAAACTAATGCATTATTATTATTCACTCTGAAGGGAAGCTGCAGAATTGTGTCACCTCTATGATATATAGGAAGTAAAGCTTCAGAAAGCAGTAGAACTGCAGGTTTGGTTTAGTAAACTATGTTTGAAATGTTGAATTTAGTATTCCAATATACCAAATTTAATACCAGAGTTTTCACACTTTGTCAAATGCACTTATTTTTAACAGACCAACAAGATCACTATTAAAGAGCCTTTGAGCAGGAATGCTGTTTATATCTATTCAAACTGCAAGATCCTCACTAACCTGGAGAGTCATTTTCCCTGCCCACACATCCCATAACAACACCATTAAAATCAGATTGTGTCTCTTTTAGAAGTGCCAAGGGTAATGACCTTGCCAGGCCAAGACATATGCTCTCAGCCCACTCTTATTCTGTAATGAGGGGAGCTGGCAGGGCGATCAAAGGCTTTCCACTGAACCCTGATACTAAATGTTGCTGATGATCTGTCCAAGGGGGGAGCTAACCGATCATACCAAACAAGCAGAGAGTTCAGGCTGTGTCAGTGTGTTCTTAAAGTGAGACTGGCGTCTGGTAAAAAAAAAAAATCCCTTTATGAGAATTTACCTTCCCTGCACGTCTGCCTGTGTACACAGCTAGCATAAACACAGAAATGTGGTAAGGTAAATGAAGGCAATAGGGGAGAAAGATGATTTTGATAGTTCACTACAGTACTGTTGTAGTGTGATGGCTTCATGCTAGATCAGGAACAAGCCTATGCTGGTGTAGATGCAGACTGCAATTCTTGGTTATAGATGGAGGGGAGGAAAGTGCAACTTTGAGTCTGAAATAACAGGCTGGAGGTGAACTGGATTGTTTTTGAATACATATAAACTGGAGGTCCTGCATTATGGCTTCGCCAGAGTTTACAGCGACTGCTGCTGCTGATAGGGTCTGTAAGATGAAAATATAAAGATCAGATTGGCAGGAAATGCCAAAGCAAGGCTTTTCTAGCCTGGACTGAGTGAAATTGATCTAGCTGAAATGGAAATGAGACGCAATGCAAGAATGAACCGCAGGAGTGCAAGACGTGGCCGACCAAAGGTGCAGGGCAGGAGTTGAAGAGAGAAGACTCAAAAACGTGTTTTAACCTGTTGAAATGGCTTTGTCAGCAAACTAGCCTGAATTCAAAGACCCCCCCCCTTAAAAAAAACCCACATACACACACAGTCTCTCTCTCTCTCTCTCACGCACTCACGCACGCACACACACACACACACACACACACACACACACACATTCTTTCTTTCTCCATTTTTCCTGTTCTTTCCCCAAAAGAAAAATATTAATAAGCTGTTAATTGTTTAAAAAAATAGTTGGGATATTGTACAGTATTAAATAAAAATAAACAAATAATAATAAAAAAAACAATGCAGTGATATGCAAACCTTTTTCAACCCCCCTTTTATTTACTTAAGTAAACATGTAACGAAAACATATCAAATGTTGAAACAGAAAAATTTAAGATCACTGAATTTGAGGCTTGCAGAGCATTTTATTAAAGTTGGGACTGGAGCATCTTCATTACTGCTGTTTAAAAAAACTGTAACTGTTTAGGAACTGTGGAGCAGCTTCTTTGCCTTGGTCATCTTAAATTAGCTCGGGTCCACGGATGGCAGCAGCACTTGAATCTGGTTTATAAATAGTTTGAGTTTTTAACATGCAGCAATGAAATGTGGGTTTGCAGAAGTGTTCCTGAGCCTGTGAAATGATCATCACTGCAGAAGTGTCTTTATTTTTAATGCCACCCTGAGGCCCCAAAACTCAGGACCGGTTCTGGACTTGTCCATTCAGTAGCGAGATGCCAGTGGATTTAAGAAATACAGATATTTTAACACTATCATGTACTATAGATAATGAAACCTCAAAATTCTTGGTAATTGGTAATATTCTTTAAGAAATTTCATTGCTAAATTGTTGGACTATTTTTACTTGTTCACAGTGTAAACCAGGTTATGAGCTTTACTTTAGACACACTCAAAACCATTAT